>MJUU01027770.1:105548-137033 GCA_002080025.1 Modiolus philippinarum
CGAAAAACCTAGTTTCCTTACGAAAACCAGGGTTTTCTCTAGTTATGCTCACTTTCGCGTGCCATAATCATCTATCTCCCTTCATACACAGAATCAAACTAACCATAGCAAAGGTTTTATTAAAAACTTTGCTCAGTGACAAGTGGAAGAGGAGGGGAGGGGTCTACTGAGAGGCATGATTGTTGTTAATGAAATAGATGATTATTGGCTATTTAGAGAAGTTCCCCAGTATTGAAGTGCATAAGAAAATTTATTCCGTATTTCTTTTCTACAGTCTCAGTAGTGTAAAAGTTAGCGTGCTGACAACGAGTCCTTTAGATTGAGGATTCAGTCCTTGATTGAGTGACCGTCAAACAAAGGGCTTTAAAAGTGGCAGATCTACTCCAGCAGAAACGCACATGAGCAAATAATGGAGTCCCAAAAGCGGGTAATTCGTCCAAATGGGATATCACTTGATCATGGGAACTGTAAGTGCGTGTTCTAGCACTTAAAAAAGCCATGTCGGGTGCTGGTTCTTGCGATGACATAGTTGAATAAATTTTTTGGTTGAAAACAGCATATCACACATACCTGCATCAGTAAGATAGTATTCAATTAAGACAAACTACTACATTCTATACATACTTTTAAGGCATCTTAGTATCTTGCTGTCAAAACCTTGCCAATAAATAGCGGCCAACATTCCAAATATAGCACAATCTTCTTGGCATGGGGAATCTCCCAACATAAATTTATTTTTCCCTAAAATATAATGTTTATTATTATTTTATGATATTATCTGTATAATGTGATTGGTTCATAGTACATAGGATAATCTGACGTCACAATATTCCAACAATTATTTGTTTACCTTGACAGCGGGATACTATACTTGACGACGGGACTATACCTCAGGTGACTTCCGGTTTACTATACACTTTGTTTTCTTTTCTGTTATGAACTAAATTAATTACGGACTTCTCGGTAACCGTATTCCTATATAGTGTTGTCTGGTGCGAATAGTGCCTTCGCCTTATACGCACCAGACAACACTATAGGAAAACGGTTCCCTCTGGAGATAAGTCAATAATAGATTAGTATTGACGTCAATGCCATGCTATATTTGGTTATTTTATATCAGATTTAAATAAACTTTCCTGAATGGTGTAGAAGTTGTCATGTGATCAGATTCATTAATCTATGTTATTGCATATCAGTAAAAAATCTGGAATTCGATTGGCCTAAAACCAATCATATGACATTCTCTATCTTGCGGTATTGATGCCATCGGTCCAAAAAATTCTTGATATGGACCGACAGTTGCAGTCTATACCAGATATGGACCGGTAGTTGCAGTCAATACCAGAAATGGACCGATCGGTTGAATTGTGACGTCTAATTAAGAAGACGTTAAAAGAGTTCACTGGTATACTAGTTACTGATGATTACAGAAGTGGAATATTTTAACTTACATGTTAGATATATACTTATGAGAAAAATAATTATATTGATTGCAGTTTTTCATTTTGCAAATGAATAAAATAGAAAAAAAAACGTTTCTCTTTTAAACACTCTCAAACGAAAAAATAAAAAAATGAATAACAAACAATGTCATTTATTCGGTTTATTCAATGCAATAAACACAATAGTAACTGATGTATACGGCAATATCGTGAATAGACTGCCCTCGAGGCCATGATATGGACCAGAGGAATGATATGCCCGCGCCTTCGGCTTGGGCCATATCCTTCCTCTGGTCCATGTGTCATTCAATATCGCTATCCCTTGGGCAGTCCATATCTCGGGATAATGCTCTCTATATAATTAACTATTATATAAATAATGTTAGAAAAGCCCGATTTCATATATGGAAAGTTTTTAGACCCAAGAGCTACGAAGTAGCTTGTGGCTTAAGCTATCACATATTAAGACGAAATCCACCAGGTTAAATAACACCCTATTCATGACACTTTTTAAATTCACAAAATTGTTGCATTGGAATGATTATTGCAAACACAAGAATATTTGATAACTTATAAAAACATAATCTTGAAACAAATGCAATAAATGGACAATTTATGTTACTTAACAGATGGGATTATATTTCAGACAATGCACATTTAAACTAATTCCTACTGCGGTGGTATACTCTGAGTCGTATTAATATTGTAAACAAATATCATATGATTTTTAGCGCGGTAAACATGATCATAAACAATAGTATGACCCCCAATATGATTTTGTTAGTATTGAATCAGAACTTAAGCAAATCACATATGCAATATTTCACACTTAATGAGCCGGTAAACTTCTTAGAGAACATGACAATATCTGGGTATCCGTATGTGACTTCTACTTGGGTAAGTCCTTAAATGTCTCTGGTAAAGCCAAGGAAAAAGTATTATTTGTTCCGCCAAAAAACATATTACTGATTACTACTTCATTTGTGAATGATGCCTGCATGGTTTTCTACTAGTAATACCTAAAAAGTCGGATAGAGCTTTCACGTCTTTGTCAAAAATGTGATAAACTTCTTCCTCGGTGTGTCGACCAATTCCCTGTCCGTAAGCTTGACCGTAAATTTTTCTTCTGAATAACTTGAAGTAACTCGGCAACCTCAGATATTTTAGAATGGTACATTTATCATCAAACCACCATCTTTCCAGAACTATTGCCCTGAAAAGAACACACAAAAGCTTGTAGATACCTTATACCCCTTATAGTAGCATGTGCTTTTCAAACTTAATGTTGACGTGTTATTTTTTTTTATGTAAGTAAAACTTTAGTTTTAAGCCAAACTAATAATAGTTTGAGTATATCAATTCACATAGTCTGGCATGTGTTTTTCAACTAGACTTGAGCAGAAACGGGTTTCAAATGATTATATTTTAATTTGGATCGATTACATCTAGTTCTTATATGAACACGGTCTTATATTCACCAGTAAGTATTTTCCTCAATCATTTTCTGAAATGCTCTAGCTGCTCCTTTATCTTGAGGTGAAAAATTCTTGCTCAAATCTACACCATATTTCTCATTTAAATACTCAATGCAGAACTCGCTGTCATTAACTTCTTTTCCATTGTACTCAATCCATGTTAACTTGTCCTTTTTACTCCTTTTCCTATCGTGAACATTCTATAAAAATATACAAAAAATGACGTCATTTAAAATAATACGAGCAAAGGAATTCTCATCCTCCCAAGTTTTTGAGGATCATGTCTTTCCCTTGTGGTGAAAGACATGGACCTCAAACTGTTGACTTTGGAAGACTTGGGAAGAAGAGGAATTCTTAATATGCATTTCTTTTGAAACATTTGTCCTTCGTGATCTTAAAAGAATTACCATACATCTATATCTAAACCTTTCTATCAATATATTGTAAATGTGATTATTGTGTCCCCTCGGTATCACCGCAAAGTTAGATTATTCTCGTGTCTTTCTAGCGGACGGACAGACAGACGTGTCCTGTTTTGATACGTGTCTGTGACATTGTCCCTTCAATCGCATATGAAATTATTTAATTGGCGTTGTTTTGTTATGTGTCTGTGACATTATCCCTTCATTCGCACATGAAATTGTTTAAACATTTTAAAATAGGAAGTCTTACGTAGACTGAGTTCACTGCTTCGATGCAGTTCGGAGTCAGGCGGCCCAGTACCACCGATGCAGTTCGGAATCAAGACGGAAATCTTGATATATGTGTTGTATGCATGCTAGTTTATTCATTTTGCTTTTTTGATTGTGTTTAAATATGGATGAAATTAATTGATGAATGATTGGAGGGCCTCAATGAAAAACAGATCAAGTCTAATTGAGACTCACTCACTTACTTACTTACTTACTTACTTTCGGCCAAGGGCGACCATTGCAGTTCGTTGTCTGGGCGGCCCAGGACGACAAACTGCATAAACAAGAAGATCGCTATACTTTGTGTTAAGTTATCTTGTTTCAATGGTTTCTAAAATTTTCATTGCATCTTGTGATATTACAACCTTTACAAACTAAGCTCTACTTTCATGAAACGTATATATACAAACCAACTTACTATATATGGTATCTCTGCAAAACGTAAATAAGTTTCTAACTTCAAAGTAAATGGTGTCATACATGGTATATAAAACCCTCTTCCTATATTGTGGACAATTACAGTATCTCTTGGGTATTCCTTTCTGCAATAATATAATACTATTATGATAATTGAACTTCATAAACAAAATCACAGTGAAAGCAAGTAAGCTTTTGAGCAATAAAATAAGTTTAATTCAAATTCAAACGTTTGGTCACCATGGGCTGAGAAAATGACTCCGGAGAAATGCATATTTAGTATTAAGTATCTGAATTTTATATTGACCATCATGATATATTTGAAATGCTGCTGAAAGTAGTGTTAAACCCCATACAAACAAACTTTTTGAGGAAGTGAGGGGGGTCTGGAAAATGTACGCTTTGTACACTCTGGAAAAAAGTTGATAATTATAAATGACCCCTGAAAGGCTAATACTTTATAGTGCCCATCCAATATGAAAGAAAATATAAGATATTCGAAATCAATAATCAATCATCTTATCGATTTGAAATATTTGTGGATTTAAGAGTCTTATTTTGTTAAATTACCAAATATAGTGCCCACCCAATATGAAAGAAAATATAAGATATTCGAAATCAATAATCAATCATCTTATCGATTTGAAATATTTGTGGATTTAAGAGTCTTATTTTGTTAAATTACCAAATAAAGGTATTACGGGGCGCACCATGAAATAATAAATACAACATCCAACTTAAATATTTAGAATTTATCTTCAAGTAAACAGATAAATGTTTACTTTACCAACTTACATTGACAGTAGTCACTCTAGCTTGTACATTTCTTGTTATTTTTGGGAACCCACACACAAGAAGATAAGTCTCGGCTAATTGAGCTATAAATACATTTTTAATGGTCAGATTTGTACATCATGATATTGAATTTTTTGTTGTTTTCCACTTTTGTTTAATACACGTATATAGATAAAGATATATCGGTCAATGACAGGGTAAATACTAGGTAAATAAAATGTATATTTACTTACTGTTTAGGCTTTGACAAACGTTTCAGTACTAAATATCCAACAACAGCAGTAATACATGTACCTCCTGCTATTTTTATCAACTGTAAGTTTTCCTCTCCGAAAGTTACCATTCTGTTCATGTTCGTTGTTCACCTGCTCGCCGGTTGTACTGTATTTTAACCTTCACATAAGGTCAAAGTGAAAAAGGGACGAGGCCCAGCCACCCCAAATGTAGAATATTTATTACGATCTAAAGGCTTTATTGCTAAAATAACAGTGGTACTTGTTAAATAGCTTGAGGAAGGTGAACGTCCAAATTTTATTATATTTTTTTATCAATATCTGTTAACTTGAAGGTAATGTCGATAAGGTTATATTTATATTCATAAACACTAAAATGATCAGACACCCTAGTAATATATATGTACCGTTCAGTTCGGATTTGTCGAGGAGATGGTCGAGGAGCGGTCGAGGAGATACTGTATTAATACTATATATCTCATTTCGGAATGGTCGAGGAGCTGTCGAGGAGCTGATGTACTTTAGTTTGTCATCGACTTTTGGCCTCGCCATATGTGTCTTGCCTTAAGACTTTGTCTCGCCTATTCAAGTGCTTATGTACTAATATTCTATGGCTTCGGATCTGTCGAGGAGCTAATAGTATATTCTATGGCTTCGGATTCGTCGAGAAGCTATTGTTTTAATAGCATATTCGATGGCTTCGGATTAGTCGAGGAGCTATTGTTCTAATAGTATATTCTATGGCTTCGGATTTGTCGAGGAGCTGTTGTTTTAATACTATATTGTATGGCTTTGGATTTGTCGAGGAGCTTATAGTATATTCTAGGACTTCGGATTTGTCGAGGAGTTATTGTTTTAATAGTATATTCTATGGCTTCGGATTTTTCGAGTTTGGCCTTGCCACATGTGTCGCCTTTGTTTTGGTCTGGTCCTCTAATATGCTTTTATTATTGAAGCTTGGGTCTCGCCTTAAGTCAATCAAAGTACTGAAGTACTGTTTAGTCGGATTTACGCTTTAATTTCGTAAAAGATAATCGTAAAATTGTTTATTGTGCAACAAAATACTATATATATATGGGAAATGTTGAAGGTATAGAAGATGAAGAACAATAAATGCATTGTTTCCTTTGGTTAATTTTACCATGTATCTGTAGGAATTTTGTGACATGTACATTTACTCGTTGACAATATCTCTTGTTTTTGCATTTATGACAGAGTAGTGTGGAGTTCTTATAAATATCTCCATTGATTGAGGTGCATGCTCTCTACTTTTCTTCAGTTAAAATTTTCAAAATTTTACATTTTGGCTTTCATATTTTCTTAAAAAAATCATACTATTTTTTACCATCTGTAGTTATTATGCCCACATCTCCCCAATTTATTTGCCAAGTTATCTTGCAACCAACTCGATGAATATCCTGTAGTCGTTTGTATTTCGAATTGTCTTTTGGTCCTTCTGTCGAGCAATGGATGACAGTGTTTATTAGGGTACTTTGTCCGATATGTTTATGTCTGTTGACGATCCCGCGTCCATTGACGTAGACAACCATGGACGTAGCGTTGTTCGACATCCAGCAAGTGAATTCTGCTCAAACCGATGTGCAGGTGTATTTGCTCATTGTTGAAAGCCTCATACATTTTGTATATTTTTGCGTCTAGTAAATGGGTATGATAAACGCGTATCTTTTGGTAGTGGTTTAGATACTACGCTAGTTGATTGCAAGGCTATATTCGTTGAAAGCTGTCCAATGTTTAGTGTCGGTTAAACTGGTTAATTATAGCACATGGACAAATGTTATTGATAATACGAGGAATATAAAAGGTTTCTTAATTAAACTGCCAAATTTTAGTTCCAAAGAACTGATGTATGTTCTGTTTTATCTGATACAAGTAAGTGATGACAATGAGATATATGAAATACTTATTTGATCATTTAAGTACAATTAATACCCAAGTTGTGTTACAAAGTGGTTTCTGGCGGGCTCAATAAACACCATAACGCCAATCACAATTAGGGTTCTTTATTTGTAGTTCAAGAAGAAATTACATACAGACGAAAAACCCTGTAATAACAATAATAAATATAAAAATAACAATATCACATATTACAAATTATTTAACATACATATCACATAAAAAACAGTAAATTTCGTTATGCTGTATACGTGTTTCATATAATGCCTTTATGGTCTCAAACTATACAATGTAAAAGAGAAATTCTGTAATACATTGGTTTAGACAGCATACGTGGACATATTTAGTTGACAAATTTTTATCCAGCGATTCCATGAAAATGTGTTGGTATGTAATTATCATTGAAAATGGATAAAAGAAGTACGTCACATGTAAATGCCATATCTTGACCATATTAGGATTCCGAAGTAATAAGGGAACATCTTGCATAAATTTGGCAAAAAACATAATTTGCATGATCAACGGATCCAAACTTCGAAAAGGGGGATTCAAATGAGATCCAGAGAAAGGAGAGGTTCCAGACTAATTTTTGCCATTTTTTTAATTGTTGACTAAATTCTGCACGAAATTATTTTTTTTTAAATCGAGAAAAGGGGGAGGTTTCCAACCCCGAAGTCCTCTCTTAATCCGCCAATAAAAAAACATGAATAATTGTTCATCCTTTGTCTCTTAGAGGGAAATATATCGCCAATTTCATATTTTTTTTCAATATCGATACAAGAGCCATTTAAGTTAAAATTTTGAATCAATTCTGAATCAAATTAGCAATACGTGCAAACCACGCTTACTAAACTAGAAAGAATTCTAATTCCTCGGTTTATTATTTTTTTTAGTTTTTTGCATCGTTTAAATTCAGAAACATTTCAATATTAAGGTCACAGGTTATTGATTATTATTTCTACAAATACGGTAATATGTGAAGTTATTTATAAATACTTGTCACGTGACACTAGGTTAACTGCTAAAATATTCCCTCCGCAATTCTATTTTAATTAGGATTATACCTTACATTTATATGTCATATTTCTTATGCTGTTTACAATAATGATAAAGAAGTAATTCGCAATGAATTTGGCTGCAAAAAGTTGATTTTTGATCTCGAAGTGAATATTCATACCCGGGATGGATTTACGTACCGTAAATCCTCCTAAAAATTCAAATTAGATATGCAAATGAGGTGTTACTAATTCAACCAGTTCCCACTAGCTTTAATCCTAACCCCAATCCCTAACCTTTATGTTTAACCCTTATGTAATAACAGTAACCCTAACCCTAATGTATATAACTAAAACCCTTATGTATATTACTATACCCCTAATGTATATTTCAGTAACCCTTATGTATATAACCTAACCCTTGTGTATATAACACTAATCCTATATAACCATAACCCTTATGTAATAACCCTAACCCTAATGCATATAACAGTAACCATTATGTATATATACAATATATGTACATTGTCGGAAAATATAAAATTTATTTGACGAGCATTAGAAACAGGTAGAAATGCGAGGTTTACCGAGCATTTCTCGCCTGTTTCGCAGCGAGTACAAATAAATTTTATATTTCCAACAATGTACGTATATTGTTTTTATCCTGCAATCATTTAAGCCCCATTTAAAACTTCATTTTCTTTTTGAAGCGGGACCAGGAAGACAGTAAACAACTTCGGCCATTTTGGTATAATCCCTGACGTCATAAGAGAATTTACACTGTGTCGTCAAAGTATTGGAGGTTTTCAAACCAGTCGCCTGTCGATTCTTCGGTTACCAGTCTACCCTACGAATACGGAAAAAAATATTCGTAGGGTCGTATTCGTCTAGTAAATACCACCATTGCAGGATAAATAACTATAACCCTAATGTATAAAACTAAAACCCTTATGTATATAACTTTAACCCTAATGTATATTTCAGTAACCCAGATGTAATAACAGTAATCCGAATGTATATAACACTAACCCTAATGTATATAACTTTAACTCTTATGTAATAACTATAACTCTTATGTAATAACCCTAACCCTAATGTATATAACAATAACCTTTACCATTATCTAACCTTAACCATGATAAAACCTTCATCCTATCTATGATCCAACTCATACTTACACTTTTCCTAACCTTAATCTTAAACACTTTCTTACTTTCTGTATGCATTATTTTGTGTTCTCTGAATTCTTATACATTCGTTTTCTGATTTTGTTGTCTTTGTTCACGACTAACCCTAACCATTCTTTTGCATTTTTTGTCTATACCTCCATAGTTACTTTCCATTTTCAAATTATTTGAGTTATCCCCCCTTTTATCCAACCTCTAACACTAAACTAAGTTAATCAGACAATTATTTATTTATTTATTTTATTTTCGAATGCTATTCTAATAGTCTCAAACTATTAAAGATATCTCCTTTCTAGTTGCTATGATACTTCTATATTTATTTTCGAATGTTATTCTAATATTATTAAACTATTGGAGTTATCTCTCTTTTATCTCTAACTTTAGTTGCTATGATAAATCTATATCCATTTGAATCAAATTTTCTCAACTTATTGGAGTTATCTCCCTTACCCAACCTCTAACCCTAACCTAAGCTGCTATTACTACTATTTTCATTTATTTTCAATTATTTCTTATTTTTTTCATTTTTTTTAATTCTATTTTTTATTTAATTTTATACTTTTTAATAACTATAGTCACTTTAACCTTTCCATAACCTGACCACTAAGGCATTCTCCTTGAACTACATTACTTTCTCGTTTCTTGGAGGTCACTCTGCGTTTATCCAGGCTTGTGACTGGCTATCCGATAGGATAGGCCGCATTACCCTCCCTCCGTCCCATTTGTATTTAAGCTATTGGGTGTGTTTTGATTTTGTTGATGTAGAATGTCATATTCGTAAGAAGATGTATTGTCCATTTGGTGTGAGGTCTCTGTTGTCTTATGTATTCCAGGAGATCTTGTCGGTCTACTTCATCGATAAGCTGGTGAAGATCTTCTTTATTTTTTATTAGCATTGGCACTTCCAAAAATCTAGTGTTAATATTCTGGCTGGCATGATAGTATCTCAATTCATCCGTTTCTAAATTCCGCAAAATAAAGCCGAAGGAAAAATTAATTTTAAAGGCTGACGTCTGTTGATAAAAAATTTCCCATAATTTCTCTGGGATATTTGGTAGAGAGCTGTTGTCCAAAACGAAGTTGTATCGATCCTGTACAAGGCTTCCTGTATGTTGTGCGGTGCGAATGCTTGGCCAGATTTCTAGGTACAACTGTCGAGTGTCATGATCTTCGGGCTAGGTGTCTAGTTTGGTAGGATCCTCATCGGTTGCTGGTGTGGTAGCATTCTTGGCTGATGGGTCGGTTGGTATTTCCTTGCTGCTTTGTAGATGGTTTATCCCCTTTTCCAGATTGTGATGTGTTGGGTCTGTTCACCATCATCATAAGCTTTGTCGGTTTGGCACCTGGTCTTTCGTGTATAGCACGGTGACGTTTGAGGCTAGATTGGTCGTTAAAGAACTGACCACATGCATTACATCTTAACGTGTAGTCATGGGAAGCGTCATGCCTTCTTTTGTTGTCTTCCCAGTCGAACTGTTTCTCACACTTGGTACAGCTGTATTTTTGTTTTTCCTCTGAATGGCTCTTCGCGTGTCGTTGTAAATTCCGCTTTTCGGTGTAAGTCTTCGGGCATTTATCACAAGCGAACATTTTAACTTCTGGTCAGCAGATTGGCAGTCTGGCGACTGAGGAAGCCGGTCGATCGCGCCTTTATATAGTCAAAATCATTTATATCGATGGCTGTGATTGGTCGTTAACTTTTGTAAGATGGTTTCTGATTGGTTGATTTTCCTGCATTCTGATTGGACAATCCATTGTGAATGGAGGCTTCTGATTGGTTGGAATCCCTGCTATTTGATTGGTCAACATTATGTACAGCTTCAATCCACTTTTTGTTTCAGGAATGATTACTTTCGGAATGATAGATCTACATATCCTTTTATTATCTTATCTGTAAGCTGAAGGCACTATAAACTGTTGTAATCTGTTGGAACTCAAATAGATATTGAAACACCATGAACTACAAATACAAACATAAGGATAAATATGAAGTAATACAACATGAAATTGCACACAAACACAACAGAACATGACAACTTAAAACATTCATGTAAGGTAAACAAAGAAATAACGTCAACTATGACAACGAATTGACACAGGACATGGAAACATATGACCATTAACACGAATGTGAACACCAAATCATAAGCATACAGTTAACTACGACTATAAAGTGATATAAAACATATGAACATTAACACTAATGTGAACTAAAAAATATAAACATAACGTCAGCTATCACTATGAACTGACATTAACCATGAAAACAAATAGATGCTGACGACCAAATGAACAATTTTTTATGTGTCGTGTTATGTTTTCATGTCAAGTTCACATCAATGTCATGTTTTGTTGTTTTGGTGTTCATATTTCATGTTGCATGTCGTATTTTGATATTCAAGTTCTCATGAATGTGGATAATCTATAATGGTTTGTATCATATGATCTTGATATTTTAAGTTTCGTCTTTTGTTTTTGTGTAAATATTCATATCAATGACTATATGTTGTCATAATGTTTGTCAATTCATTGGAGATTTCGAGTTATGTTTCAGTTGTATCATTAAAGTTCATATGAATGTCGTTTAATTTTGATGTCTAAGTTCACTTTTGGTTTCATAATTTGTTTTAATTATGTTGATCATTAAACAATCATGCTTGTATTTATTGTTCATTTGGTCGTCAGCATCTATTTGTTTTCATAGTTAGTGTCAGTTCATAGTGATATCTGACGTTATGTTTATATTTTTTAGTTCACATTAGTGTTAATGTTCATATGTTTTATATCACTTTATAGTCGTAGTTAACTGTATGCTTATGATTTGGTGTTCACATTCGTGTTAATGGTCATATGTTTCCATGTCCTGTGTCAATTCATTGTCATAGTTGACGTTATTTCTTTGTTTATCTTACATTAATGTTTTAAGTTGTCATGTTCTGTTGTGTTTGTGTGCAATTTCATGTTGTATTACTTCATATTTATCTGTAGTTCAGGGTGTTTCAATATCTATTTGAGTTCCAACAGATTACAACGGTTTATAGTGCCTTCAGCTTACAGATAAGCTAATAAAAGGAGATGTAGATCTATCATTCCGAAAGTAATCATTCCTGAAACAAAAAGTGGATTGAAGCTGTACATAATGTTGACCAATCAAATTGCAGGGATTCCAACCAATCAGAAGCCTCCATTTACAATGGATTGACCAATCAGAATGCAGGAAAATCAACCAATCAGAAGCCGTCTTACAAAGTTAACGACCAATCACAGCCATCGATACAAATGATTTTGACTATATAAAGGCGCGATCGACCGGCTTCCTCAGTCGCCAGACTGCCAATCTGCTGACCAGAAGTTAAAATGTTCGCTTGTGATAAATGCCCAAAGACATACACCGAAAAGCGGAATTTACAACGACACGCGAAGAGCCATTCAGAGGAAAAACAAAAATACAGCTGTACCAAGTGTGAGAAACAGTTCGACTGAGAAGACAACAAAAGAAGGCATGAGGCTTCCCATGAATACACGTTAAGATGTGATGTCTGTGGTCAGTTCTTTAACGACCAATCTAGCCTCAAACGTCACCGTGCTATACACGAAAGACCAGGTGCCAAACCTACGAAGCTTATGATGATGATGGACAGACCCAACACATCACAATCTGGAAAAGGGGATAAACCATCTACAAAGCAACCTGAAAGCATCAAGGAAATACCAACCGACCCATCAGCCAAGAATGCTACCACACCAGCAACCGATGAGGATCCTACCAAACAAGACATCTTGCCCGAAGATCATGACACTCGACAGTTGTACCTAGAAAACTGGCCAAGCATTCGCACCGCACAACATACAGGAAGCCTTGTACAGGATCGATACAACTTCGTTTTGGACAACAGCTCTCTACCAAATATCCCAGAGAAATTATGGGAAATTTTTTATCAACAGACGTCAGCCTTTAAAATTAATTTTTCTTTTGGCTTTATTTTGCGGAATTTAGAAACGGATGAATTGAGATACTATCATGCCAGCCAGAATATTAACACTAGATTTTTGGAAGTGCCAATGCTAATAAAAAATAAAGAAGATCTTCACCAGCTTATCGATGAAGTAGACCGACAAGATCTCCTGGAATACATAAGACAACAGAGACCTCACACCAAATGGACAATACATCTTCTTACGAATATGACATTCTACATCAACAAAATCAAAACACACCCAATAGCTTAAATACAAATGGGACGGAGGGAGGGTAATGCGGACTATCCTATCGGATAGCCAGTCACAAGCCTGGATAAACGCAGAGTGACCTCCAAGAAACGAGAAAGTAATGTAGTTTAAGGAGAATGCCTTAGTGGTCAGGTTATGGAAAGGGGAAAGTGACTATAGTTATTAAAAGGTATAAAATTAAATAAAAAATAGAATTTAAAAAATGAAGAAAATAAGAAATAATTGAAAATAAATGAAAATAGTAGTCATAGCAGCTTAGGTTAGGGTTAGAGGTTGGGTAAGGGAGATAACTCCAATAGTTTGAGAAAATTTGATTCAAATGGATATAGAGTTATCATAGCAACTAAAGTTAAAGATAAAAGAGAGATAACTCCAATAGTTTAATAATATTAGAATAACATTCGAAAATAAATATAGAAGTATCATAGCAACTAGAAAGGAGATATCTTTAATAGTTTGAGACTATTAGAATAGCATTCGAAAATAAAATAAATAAATAAATAATTGTCTGATTAACTTAGTTTAGTGTTAGAGGTTGGATAAAAGGGGGGATATCTCAAATAATTTGAAAATGGAAAGTGACTATGGAGGTATAGACAAAAAATGCAAAAGAATGGTTAGGGTTAGTCGTGAACAAAGACAACAAAATCAGAAAACGAATGTATAAGAATTCAGAGAACACAAAATAATGCATACAGAAAGTAAGAAAGTGTTTAAGATTAAGGTTATCATAAGTGTAAGTATGAGTTGGATCATAGATAGGATGAGGGTTATATCATGGTTAAGGTTAGATAATGGTAAAGGTTATTGTTATATACATTAGGGTTAGGGTTATTACATAAGAGTTATAGTTATTACATAAGAGTTAAAGTTATATACATTAGGGTTAGTGTTATATACATTAGGATTACTGTTATTACATCAGGGTTACTGAAATATACATTAGGGTTAAAGTTATATACATAAGTGTTTTAGTTTTATACATTAGGGTTATAGTTATATACATAATGGTTACTGTTATAAGCATTAGGGTTAGGGTTATTACATAAGGGTTATAGTTATATACATAGGATTAGTGTTATATACACAAGGGTTTTAGTTTTATACATTAGGGGTATAGTTATATACATA
This sequence comes from Modiolus philippinarum, assembly GCA_002080025.1. NCBI lineage: Eukaryota > Metazoa > Mollusca > Bivalvia > Mytilida > Modiolidae > Modiolus > Modiolus philippinarum. The sequence continues at coordinate 120,060 of MJUU01027770.1, forward strand.
ATGGTTACTGTTATAAGCATTAGGGTTAGGGTTATTACATAATGGTTATAGTTATATACATAGGATTAGTGTTATATACACAAGGGTTAGGTTATATACATAAGGGTTACTGAAATATACATTAGGGGTATAGTTATATACATAAGGGTTTTAGTTATATACATTAGGGTAACTGTTATTACATAAGGGTTAAACATAAAGGTTAGGGTTTGGGGTTAGGATTAAAGCTAGTGGGAACTGGTTGAATTAGTAACACCTCATTTGCATATCTAATTATAATTTTTGACTCAAGGCGAGACCCAAGCTTCAATAATAAAAGCATATTAGAGGACCAGACCAAAACAAAGGCGACACATGTGGCAAACTCGACAAATCCGAAGCCATAGAATATACTATTAAAACAATAACTCCTCGACAAATCCGAAGCCATAGAATATACTATTAGAACAATAGCTCCTCGACGAATCCGAAGCCATAGAATATACTATTAGCTCCTCGACAGATCCGAAGCCATAGAATATTAGTACATAAGCACTTGAATAGGGGAGACCAAGTCAAAGGCAAGACACATATGGCGAGGCCAAAAGTCGATTACAAACTAAAGTACATCAGCTCATCGACAGCTCCTCGACCATTCCGAAATGAGATATATAGTATTAATACAGTATCTCCTCGACCGCTCCTCGACCAGCTCCTCGGCAAATCCGAACTGAACGGTACATATATACTACTTACCCTGCATTAATTCTGTTTTTTGGGTTTTTTTTTCATACTAATTTTTTAGAAAAGGGGGATTCCAACTCAATTCTGGATCCGCCAATGATATAACTTCAATGTTCTCTCGGCTGGACCTCAGTCTTCTTTTGTCTTATACCTACAATTTAAATTTATGCAGAACCCCTGTCCTCTGGAGGTGACGAAGTCTAGTTTAACATTACACCATATGGGGTAATGAATACAAAGAAAGCCTATTAGAGAACCGCTGAATGATCGCATGAATGCAATTTAATTAAAATTAGATCTCCACACTTGCTCTTTTTTGTGGAGATCTAATTTTAAGTAGATTGGCATGAATGATACCTGTGAATGCTGAACAAGTGTTGTTACCTTTGAGCTAAAGTTGTATTGTCGTGAGTTTTTGTAGTGAGAACGGAGAGTGTGAGTTATGTCCGGACGTCATCTTTGCCTGAATAAATGTTAATATGGAATTTGATGTGTTTTTGTTTTTCAGCTTTAAATCGTGAACATCAGGCCTCAAGAAGGCGTTCCCCAGGCCGTAACTCTGATCCGTCAACTTTGGACGATCCTTTACTAGAAAACTGCTTATGGATTTTAACCAAACATGGCACGAATGATACTTTTGAGGTTCTGACCAAGCGTTGTTACTTTTGTGCCTATCTGTCATTCATCATGGCCGCCAGTATAGCTAAACTTAGTTTAAAAGTGGATCCTATGAAGAAATGCGTACAGATACCTTCTACAAAACAACTGAATGGGTTTCATCCGAACGTAACAATAACGATACTTGTGAGGTATTGACCAAGTGTTGTTACTTTGGTGCTGAACTATCATCCAACATGGCCGCCAGCACTTAACATTGTTTTACAGGGGATCCTTTGTGAAATGCACAAAAAGATTTTCTTCTATAGAATCGCTGATCCATCATCACCAGTGACGAAATTTAATTAACATTAAATCTTATGGTACAATGAATACAAATATCGTGTTCTTGAGAACCGCTGAATGGATTTAAACAAAACATCGCATGAATGATACTTTGAAACGCTAACCAAGTGTTGTTACTTTTGTGCTGATCCATCAATTTTTGGCCTATTGGAAACGCATACAAAGATCCTTTTCTAGAAACTGCTGAATGAATTTTATCCAAAAATGACAGGAATGATACGTGTGTGGTGCTGACCAATAACTAAATACCGAAGTTACTGTGAATTTACTTTCTGCATATGCGCATTTCGACAACTTATGTCTCAATAGTGCAGATAAAATCTAAACGTTTGGAAGACCATAAACTCAAAGATGTTTAAAAACTGATAGAGAACAAATAATCAATATGATCTAAATGTAAAGTCAAAATTAGCTAAGGACAGAGCTTTGCATGAGGGAGATACTCCTTAGTTTTTAAAGTGTTAAGTTACGTTGGTGCTTATCCGTCATCAAACATGGTCGTCGGTGTTGTTACTTGGGTGCCAACCCCTCATCCAAAATGGGCGCTAGCAGGGAACTTTGTTGATGTTGAACCCTATGGAATGAACATTCAAAGATCTTTGCCTTTGAAACACAGGGGCTAATAAGAACGAAACTTAATCACAATGTATCTCAGTGAAATGGTTCCCTTCAAAACAGATGTCTTTCAAGTCTGCACCTAGAGTACATTCAAGGATTTTTTTCTTCTATAAATTTTGGAACAATAGTTCTTTTTAAAATTATGTTCTGTAGATCCATCGCTTATCCAAGATGTCAGGCAGTAGGAAAAAAGTTATGTTGGACCTTATAAAATAAAGGTTTCTATACATAGTTTGAAAATGACTTGGACTTAAAAGGTTATTTGACATAATCCCAATCGTCAATGCAACGCCAAGTTTCATTCGTTAACGTCATGAAAAACAAAGAAGTTATTTTTCCGATATTCGCTTCTTGCCCATGAATACACTCCGAGATTAAAAAGTGTAGTATACTGTGACATCAAATTCAGTGATAACATTGTTTAAAGTGCAAAGAGTTGGAATTATAAGAAATAAAAGTAATTTTACGATAAATTGTGATGAAGAGATGAAACTGCTGGGAGTAACCTTTGATTTTCGCCTTAATTTTAAATCTCATGTAACTAAAATTTGCCAAAAAGCATCTCAACAGTTAAATGTATTAAAAAGGATTGGAACTCATCTGAATAAGCTTGGCAGGTTAACTATATATTATTCTTTTATTTTATCGAATTTTAATTACTGTCCTCTTGCATGGCATTTCTGTGGTGAAATTAGTACAAAAAAGATTGAATACATACAAGAGAAAGCTCTTCGTCTTAAATATAATGATGGGATATCAACTTATGAACAATTATTAGAAAAGTCAAAACTTCCACATTTGAAAATTAGACTTTTGCGTTTTTTAGCAATTCAAACATTTAAAATTATAGATGGCAAATCTCCAACTTATCTTAATGATCTGATTACATCTAAAATCATTCATATTGTTTCAGATATACCAATACATTGGAACAGCCTAGGGTAAGAACCACTGGATATGGCCTACACTTTTTAAGGTATGCTGCTCCAAAATTATGGAATAGTCTTCTATGTTGTTAAATGTTGTTAAAAAATGACAAAAATTGATTAATAATCCAGAAAAACTGGGACGTAACTTACATTCTTTACGTAATAGTGGATATCAACGAGATATTCTGAACAAATCCGTTAAATTGGCTTTGGATTCCAGCGACCTGAAGACTTTACATATATACTGGCCTCTCACTGATACTGCCGATGTCTGCTGAAATACATGAAGACTCTTTACCAAACCCTTCGGGAAGTTTTGAGTTTGATTTTTCTTCCGTAGTGCGACAGTGTTTTACCAGCAGACTAGATTCCTTGAGCTAGCCGGCAGTTTAGGGGCGAGCACTCTTTGACCCTTCTTTCAAAATTACGTTTTGTCTTATGCTTTTTCTGTTCCAAGATAGTGGTCATTGAGTTAGTAGTCTACCTGTATTGGGTTTTATTCGCGTGTTTATGATACTATAGGGAAACGGGATAGAGAAAGGGGAGGTTTGGGTACCCATAAACTGGTTTAACCCTACCACTGGCTTTTGCTGGTGCCGGTACCAAGTCCGGCTATCCCGAGTTCCTATCGTTATTTATGTTTGTCTCTTGTTTTCATTATTGTTTTTCTGGTGCAGTTTGCTTGTAAATTGTGGCATGTGATTGTAGTTCCTGGCCATTGTAGGTGTTTGCTGTTTTCCTGTTTTTGTAATTCTGCAGGAATCCAGAGAAGGGATGTCAAGGGTCTTATTGGCAAATGGGAAGGGGATGTATGTCATTGTAGTTTTTGTAAATAGCAGCTGCCTTGGGATTTTATAGGACATATCAGTGGATCGGTGAAAACTTGATATGTTTCAAACTGCCAGTATATATATTTTTTTCTCATATGCATGATTAGTTCTATATTTAAATTTTGATTATATTTAGTGCTTCTGCTTCTGGTGCTTAACATTTTGTGTGTATATTTATGCTTAAAGTTGCTTTAATTCAGCTCAATGTCTTTTTTCATGCCTTTATGTGCTACTATTTTGCTCAAGTATTTTTATATCATGCAATTGACGTGTTTAGTGTGTTCTTTGCTATTTTATGTACATATTGTACTAGATGTATGCTTATGTGTGCCATTAATTTACTGTGTGCTTTATATGTTTTAATATGTGCTTTTGTTTGAAGTGTTTTGTGTTTAAATCTATGTAATGTGTATGCTTTGATGTGCTTTTATGTTTTGCTATCGTGTATGTATATATCTATGTATTGTCGGTTTAAAAGCTCATCAGAGGCTTGTGTTATTTGTTATATGATACACCGACTTTTTAAATAAATATTACTTAAGTTGACTTGGGGAGTTTATGGATGTGTAAACACGGCCTTTCACTCACAAACTTTATATTAAGACCTTCGCACTTTATTCAGTTTTTGAGTGTTTTTAACTCCTCCGAAATTACTTTTATTGCTTTAATATGTTTCATCCAATGTCCAGAAGAGCGATACAGGCTCTTGAGAGCCTTCTTGTATTTTCTGTGCCATACTTGTGTGATGAAATAGCCTCTGAAGTATTCTTTAGAGTGGCGGTTCGGTTGTCATTAACTTTAATTTGTTACGAAATGGTTTTATAGAGGTTTTAATGGGTACTCAATTTCATGAGAATTGTTACGAAATGGTTTTATAGAGGTTTTAATAGTTACTCAATTTCATGAGAATCGATAGAGTTCTAAATCTCTTGTTATTCCTTTATCTAAACAAATAAAGGGATATGGAGTAAATGTACATGAGACAAAATCCATAGAAATACATGTTAGGATTAAACAAATGGAACAACGCATTCATGTCCATGTTTTGTGTATTTACACTTCATAATTGTATGTAACTTATGTTTTGTTATATGTACTAGGGCACAAAAGCAGGCTAACTTAAAGTTCTAAATGGACAGCCGAGATTCCAGTTTAAACATACAAGTTTGATAAATACTTTTTTCAAAGGTCGTGCACTTACAAGCAGTATATACCCACTTGAAAAGCGGGGTATATGATAGGATTGTGTTCGTCTGTCTATCCGCGAGTCTTTTCGTTCGTCTGTCCGTTACACCTAATCGTACCCATCTCTTATCCGCTACTACTGAACCAATTAATGATTTTTTTAACTTTACCATAATCGTTATGCCATAATGAAAATGTGCACAGCATAATCGTTATGACATAATGAAGATGTGCAACTCCCACTTCAGAATTTTATTTGATTGTTGGAGTTTCCTACAGCATGACATGGACTTAGCCATTTTATTTACAAGTGGGTACTCATCTCTTATCCGCTACCTCTTCTGAATCACTGAAAAGATTTTCGTGAAACTTTTACACAGTCGTTGCAACATAAGTAGATTTGCACAAGGAGTGCTAATCTGCCGGCTAGTCTGCTGTTAAAACACTGTCGCACTACGGAAGCAAAATCAAAACTTTCTCAAGGGTTTGGTCATCATGTATTTGAATAGACATTGGCAGTATCGGTGCTTGACCAGTATGCATGTAGAACCCTCATGCCATTGAATCCCAGGGCAAATTTCACGGATAAATACAGACTTTCGTTTTGATTTCCCATATTACCTAAAGAATTCAAGTTACGTCCCAGTTTTTCTACAAAAAAAAAATAAAAATAACAGCTCAATTTTTTATCAGTTTCTGGTATTTCAACATTTCCGTCAAAACAAGGATGAGAAATGCCCCTGGTAATATGCTGTTTTAGAGTGACATTATATGTTGATTAATCTTTAAATGTATTTAGCAAATAACTAAATACCGAAGTTACTGTGAATTTACTTTCAGCATATGCGCATTTCGACAACTTATGTCTCTTCAGTGCAGATAAAATCTGAACATTTGGAAGACCGTAAACTCAAAAATATTTAAAAACTGATAGAGAACAAATAACCAATATGATCTAAATGTAAAACCAAAATCAGCTAACGACAGAGCTTTGCATGAGAGAGATACTCCTTAGTTTTCAACAAAATTTACAGAAATTTAGATATTGTAAGGTTTCAAAAATAATCGGCTTTCGGGTCAGTACCGGAGTACTGACTACGGGGCTGGTTAATACCCTCGGGGACTATAAGTCCACCAGCAGTGGCATCGACCCAGTGGTAACAAATAACTAAATACCGAAATTACTGTGAATTTACTTTCTGCATATGCACATTTCGACAACTCGTGTCTCTTCAATTTAGTAAATCTGTAACCCTGTTGTAAAATTTGGATTTGATAGTCGAATCGTACATGAGGGCCCACATTTTCAGCTGAATTCACGTCTTCCCTGATTGGACATTACCGATTTTGACTTAACCCTGGATTGATGCACTGACCCACACGACAGGACAAGATTACCCTTCCGGAACACCTGATGTAACCCTGTTTGTTAGAGTTTATACTTTTAATGAGGCCCGTCATGGGTTTCTTGATTACCTGATTATCAGGGTATTTTTTTAATGATTATTTGATTACGAGAGCATTTATTTAATGATTATTTGATTATTAGCTTGCATTTTTATATACTTTTTTATTACTGAGCAAAAATTTATTGATTACCAAGGTAAAAGTTTAATGATTATTTGATTACCAAGGCAAACATTTAATGATTATTTGATTCCTAGGGACCCCCCCCCCCGCATGAGGACCCTCGTTAGTACTTTAGTTTTGAATGATGTATTTGTGGTGTTCGTGTGTTTGGTGGGTGTGTAATGTCCTTAGTCTTCTGGTGTTCTCGTTATTGCCTGATTGTCTGTGGACCCTGAATTATGTTTTGTGTGCTTTGTTCCCGCGGTATTCTACTGCCGTTGTTTACCACCAATTGAAATATATATGTTACAGGGAATCTGTGTAATTAGGGATTACGTGTAATCCCTGACAAAATTAGGGATTTCACGTAATCACTGGCCGATTTAGGGAATACATGAAATCCCTAAAAATCCTAGGGATTACATGTAATCCCCGATTTTTTTCAACATTTTTACACGTTTTCTCTGATAGTCAATAATTGATGTTGTTATGCATTTAGTCAAATTGAGTATCATCTTCTGATGAAAATTGGCATATTCATCACAAATAAAGGATATTTGAATGATTTGTTAGGATTTTTCAACCTAAATTACACCTAACAAAATATTGTTGTATTTTGCATACAAGAATAATCAATAATTTTTTCAAAAATTAAGAACAGTTTATACATTTATAAACAGTAATGTTAAATGCTTAGTTATGTTCCCCGTTAGGAGTCAATTTCGAAAAATTCCAAACCTGAAAAACACTTTTCGCATAAAGACTATTGTGGCTAAGTTAGATTTCAATGGGTCGAGTAGTTTCAGAGAAGACGTTTGAGTATGTTTTCCTATTATTTTATATCAAAAGAAATATACACCAAAGTTGATAGTTCAGTAGTAATAAGGATTGTCAATTTTAAAAAATCTCTCAGAGGATTAGTACGAAATTAACATAAAATTAAAGTGCATTATTGTCCTTTGTTTAACTACTCTTCAAAATAAATCTTGAATTAATACATCAAAGTAAACTTTAGGCTAAACTTTAGGATGGAGATAGAGGATTAATTCAAAATATATATAGATGTGTTTCTTGTGTTCAAATAGATAGAAGGTCTGGCGAAAAGAATTACCGTTTCATCAATGTAAGGGTATTGTCTAGCCTAAAGTTTCTACCGTTGCACTCTTAAAAAGATATCCTATCGAGTCTCCAGACTGGACGAAATACGGCATTTTCATTATTTTAAGATTTTTTAATGATATGTCGATAAGAGATTGAAATTACATAGCTATTTACATACATGCTTGGTTTACCAGGCTTTGTCTCGTGTGCATATACTCCATACCCCTTCATTGTTTAAGACAGGACTTTGTACTGCATGCATGCATTGTGGAGTCCGTTAAAAGGTAACCTGTGTGAGAGAAGTATTCTTTCTATATAATCAGTCATTTATTGTGTATGTTTTCTTAAGAGAGTTTCAATCATGCTTTCAAATTTCAAAATTTAATTTTTTGTAATTATGGTGCCAATTCTCACGACTTTATCGTGCCAAGTCTTCTTACAATTGACTCGATGAGTGCCATGTGCTTTTTAATGTTTTGATTGTAATATTTAGTTTCGTTTTACAGGGCAACGGATGAAAGCGATTGTGATAGTCCAATATCCAGTGGTATTTAAACAAAAGAATGTGAGCTCTCGTTTAGAAAAGATAAAAAAGTCGATTACATTGTTTAGGTCTGTTGTTAGGTGCTTTAAAAGGTACTTATAATGTAAAATATTCTACTTTTTCATGTGCATATGACATACTTCTATATATACAAATGACAAAAAGTTTTTGATTGAATGTACTTTGCATATTTTAGAAGAAAAATGATATTTTTGATAATTTTCCTCTTATAGAGACTTGTGGATCGTACCGTTTCTTATAGCCTGACAGTGACCAGAGAAAATATGCTTTTTCTTTAAATAATCATCTTTTCATGTGCCGATTTTCGGCAGGGTACATGTAGCGGTTCAGATACAATTTTAAAAAAAGACGATATTTCGCTGTTTTACTTGCCACTTTTGTTTACAAAATCGATTACTACTCTCTCATACACGTGGTTTCTTTCAATGAAGACACGCCTCTTTTTCCTGATCGATACTGAACCAATGAAATCTTGTGATGATTACCGGGTATAAAAAGTAAATGGCGATGTTTCAGGACAACATAATGTTCTTAGCAACAATGAAAGACCTTTTGGATGACATCGTTTCTTACGCAGTAATCGTCAATCAAGTAGTCTATAAATAAATCTATCTGTACATAAAGTTTTGTCAGGGTACATGCATTTTAACACCCGATAGCAATTGATTTATTGAATATTTTTTTCACGACAGTTAATTATTTAATAAATTCTCGTATCAATCCTTCTTATGGACAAGTTTGATCATTTTTCTCTAAAGAGCAAAGGTCTGGTAATTGAATGACGTTTGAACTAAATATTGTATTCGTCTGTTTCTTTTTTTAATCTTAACAATTTGTCGGTTGTTTACTTTCGTCGCCATGCTCTTATTTTGATCAGAAAATCTTATAATCACAGAAGAGCTTTTCTAGAAGGGAGATAATTTTATACCACTAGATTTCCCGCTGTTTGTCAGGTGATTTCATGCTTGTTGACCATCCCGCTTCAATGGAATATTAAAAATATGGATGTAAAGTTGTTCCATTGCTTAAATTTACGATATATTTTAGAGACCTTTCTTATCTTCATACCCTTTCATTGTAAAGATTGCTCAAAGGTGTGATAAAAATAAAAAGAGTGCAGGGGAAGACCATTTGATTTTCAGGGAGCCGGCTGGAGAAAAAAATATTATATTTTCCCCAAACGTCACAAATAACATATAATGAAGGACGTCCTTGATATAATGAACTAAAATTGAGAGGTAGAATAACAAAAATCCAAAACAATAGTATATCTCTGTTCTGCAGATGGCCAACTCATGTCTCTTCAGTGTAAATACATTCTCGACATATGCAAGACCTAAAAAAGAAGTCAATAGAAAAAAGAAGGGAACGGGGAATGTGTCAAAGAGACAACGACCCAAACGGGAGTAATAACTTTCTTTATTCAAATACTCATAACCCATTCGGGTTGTAGTATATCACACAAGAACAATAACATAAGATAACATGAAAGAATTAATGTTTACAATATAAAACAGTTATTTGTCTCCTCTCCTTAGTTCTAATGTACGACAGCTTATTCGTGCCAAGTAGAAGAAAAAAATGTACATTTCCAGGTCATACGTCTATTGACGTCTAGTACATCATCTTTTTTCTGCCTGATTTCAAGAAGCTAGGGAGTCGAGACGAAGAGGTTGTTCTTAGTCTTCTAATTATTTTTCAAGGAAGAATTTGCATATGTCTCATGCATATGCTTGTTCCTGTCGGTATCGCCGGCGAAGTCGTGCAGAAGGCCGGTATAACATGGACGAAAACATATCATTTGAAGAGTTAAAATGGATGTTCCACGGAACACATGTATCGCCTGCACTATATATATATATTCAAGAATTCGTGTTTTGTTACAGAATGACAAAACCCAACTAAAGCATGAAAAATATTAATAAAGCAGAACAAAATACATTATGAACACCTGAAATGTATATCGAAGCCTTCCTGCAAGTTTGATTGAAAAGTACAAAGCAGTTTGAAGGAGTTGCAGATATGGAAAGCACACCCCAAAGACTCCATAACCTAAAATGACAAAATCAAAAGATAGCTAGAAAACTTCAAGAATATATATTAAATAAAACAAAATGCATGGTGCACATCTGCAATATATATTGAAGCATTCCTACAAGTTTGTTTTGAAAGTACCCAGTGGTCTAGGAGGAGTTGCGGATAACGGAAGCAAATCCTAAGACTCCAATTTAGCTAAAATTACAAAGTCCAAAGATAGCAGGAACATCTGAAAAAAATACAAATTAAAGAAAATAAAAATACATGGTGCACATCTGCAATATATATATTGAAGCATTCCTGCAAGTTGGGTTAGAAAGTATCCAGCGGTCTAGGAGGAGTTGTGGATAATGGAGGCAAACCCTACGAGTAAGACTCCAATAAGCTAAAATAACAAAGTCCAAATATAGCTATAAAATATAAAAAAGGAAAGAAAAACAAAATCCATGGTGCACATCTCCAATATATACTGAAGAATTCCTGTAAGTTTGATTGGAAGGTACCAAGTGGTTTAGGAGGAGATGCGGGTGTTAAAGACAGACGAACGAACAGACGGACGCAAGACGGATAGTGATCCCTATGTGTCGATCCTGCACTAGGTGCAGGCGACACAAAAATATCTAAAATTTAGAAATTCTGTCAACTTTGTATTCCCCTCACTAACACCTCTCTCCTAGGTGATTAAGGTGTTACTTTTTGTCCTTTTTGTTATTCGTTCACACCAGTGATGTCGTTTTGGGGCTTGAAATGTTTGATTTTATATCCACCGAGGACATATTAGATGTCGAAATGGTTATCTGCAGGATTAGGGGGACGGCCATTGATTTTCAGGGGGAGGCTCATGCGAGTTTGTGTGTGTGTGTTTTTTTTGCCACTGGGATGATGTTTCTGATGGTAGACAGTTAGTACCCGACGTAAGCACAAGGCTGGCACTGCTGTTCAGTAAAAGTAACAATGACTTAAGTTTTGAAATATTAATACACTAAAGGTATCCTCCTACAGTTCATTTTGCGATATTATTATACCCTTCATTGGCAGATACAGAGGTGGTGATGTAACCCCTTTTTCTGGGAAAAACTAATTTCGTACATAATTGAGGGAACAATTAACAAAAATTGTAACAATTTCGACATGAACCCCGCTATTTGAAGGTTTGATCCGCCGGTGAAGGTTAATTAATTTCTATAATGAACAGCTTTTTCACGTGCTTTTTGTGTATGGAAGTTTAGTTTATTATGCAGCAACGACTCGAGAATTTCCTTATTTACGTGAATAATTTTATTTAATTTCTATAGATGCGACTCGATTAAGTGCCTTATTCCATCCATTTGCACCTTTTTGCAGTCAATTTGTTATTCACGTCCAGAAGGCATTTAATGGAGTCGCATCTATAGAAATTAAATGCCATTCGCGTAAGTAAGGAAATTTTCGATACTCACTTCGACCCTAGTGTATTACAATATTTAGTTATAGCCAGTCCCAAGCATGGTGAATTGCAGTGTGGCCTTTAAGAAAATGAAGAGGTGAAAATGAGTTTGTGTCAAACAACTGGTCTTTTTTCTATTTTATCTTACTACCACCACCACCCTGCAGCAGTAGCAGCAATTATACCTCGTATATGGCGTAGCAGCATCAATACAGTGAAATGAGTACACGGGCACTGTCAAGATATACTCTTGAGTTGTAAAATCATAATAATAATCAAGTAATAAACAGCATTAATGAATAACGAGTTATCACCATTACCTAACAATGAACGCTAACCGGATAGAAAACCCCCAATTGGATTATAGGACCAGATGCTCACACGTGAGCCTGTTCTCTCACGTGGTGGCTATTGATCAAATAAGATTTTCCGACAGAGTTAAATGATAAATCTGAGGTGACAGCCAACTGTTAGTAAAAATCATTCATCTGGTAGATTACTGTCATGTTAAAATACCTAGTTAATATCAATTATGAAACGGATTTCAAGAATAACCAATTTACAACATTTTCCCATAGGGTTCTAAGTTAAACTATAGTCACCCGTGACGGGCATCTTTGATATCTGATTCGTACAAATATATAACATTTGGTAGATGACCATTTATTTACCATGCCTAGTTGATATCAACTTGATATGTTTAACGGTTTTAAAGAATAAGCAATTTACAACATTTTCCCATAGGAAAAAACTAAGATCTGCATTGGCAGTCATCTTGCATTTATGATCGTTACTAAAGTCATAGATATGTTCAATGACCATCATGTTACAATGTTATCATGCCTTATTGATATCAACTTGCTGTAGAAACCGTTTTCAAAAATTAACAATTAACAATATGTTCGCATAACTACTTTCCCTAGTGACCGCCATTTTGGGTTTGTGAATGGTACAAATTAATAAAATTACCAAGTCTTGTTAATATCAACTTATATATAAAACAGATTTCAAGAATTTAGCAATTCACAACATTTTCCCGTAGGGTGCAAAGTTAAACTAAAATTACAGGGATGTCCATCTTGGACTCATGATCGATACTAAACTAAAATCATATATTTTCTTGGTGACCAACGTGTCACCATGCCTAGTTAATATCAACTTGATGTAGGAAACGGTTTTCAAGAATTAACAATTTACAATATTTTCCCATAGGATTGAACTATGTTCCACGGCAGCGGCCATCTTGGAGGGGGTGCGGAGATGTCAGACATATGTAGAGATTTTAGTTCTAAATAAGATGAGAAACTTGACCTTTATCTCATAGCGGTTTTGAAAAATAAGGTGAAAATGTGAAAAAGAAATCGAAAATTTTACTAATAAAGTGCAGTAACTCCTATATGGGTTTCAGACTTTCCTCCATTTTCAAGGTTGGTAGAATCGTGACATGCTGAATATTCTTGCAATTTAAGTTAACCTCTATCTCTTATAATTTTTTCTAATAAAAAATGAAATATAATGAAATTTTGAAAAAGGACAGTAATTCCAAGACGGGTTTTCGTATTTCTTAAAGGTTGCAAGGAGGGATAAATTTACCATGCTGATAATTTTATCCTCGTCAAATTTTTGATATCTGTAACGCTTTTCCAATTATTTGAAAAAAAAACAGTAATTTACCCTTATGTGAGGGGCGAACAGGGGGTGTCTTTCTCCTTTCTCTCGACCCCTTGCTCCCTTTTCTCGTCCCTTATCTCCTTTTTTCCGGCCTCCCTTTAATTTTCTTTTCTCCTTTCTACCTTTCTAGTCCCTTTTCTCCCTCCTTCTGCCCCCTCCCTTTCTTCGTTCTGTCGCCCCTCTTTTCTGTCTCCAGACATCTTTCTCTTTTCTCCCGGTCTCCCTTGTCCTTGTCCGCCCCCTCTTATGCTCTGTTTATAGTAACAGCGGCCATCTTGTTTGATCAACGGACTAATCGAACACAATTTTGAAACTGCATACCCTGGTGATGATTCAGGCCAAATTTGGTTACAATTGGCCCAGCAGTTTCAGAGAAAATTTAAACGACCGTGTCTCTCAGTCGCCAGACTGCCATTCTGCCGACTAGCTATGGCTAGAAGTGGGAATTAGAACGCACAGAAAGTTTCGCATCAGTAAGTAATGTTAGAGACCGACTACATCTGCATTCCCGAAAGCCCGTTGGAGTGATTAAAACCTTCGAGTGAAAATTTTGATTTACGCCCAGATACATTCAGAACCTGGACGTCAATGCAGTACAATCCCTTGAAATGATTATTATAACCCAACTTGTAACAGCGGTGGGTACATAATGATGGAGATGCTCGTACGTCTGTGCGTCCGTCCGTTCGTTCGTTTCTCTGTCTGTCATACATTTTTTGTCATATTTGGTTTGAAGTTTGATTATGATGTGTTGTAAAGTGTAAGCTAACCTATTTTCAGCTCTATTGTGTAATTTCTTTCTGTTTGCCGATATGTCGTATCACTCATTATGAATGAGAAATTTTCTCCGCAGTTTACTTTGCTTGTACGAGTGGGAAAGACTTGAAATTTGGTCTGGAGCTTCATAACGATGAAAAAAAACGGCAGGTATATAATGATGAGGGTGTCCGTCCGTCAGTCCGTATATCTGTCTGTCCGTCACACATTTTTGGTCACAGTTTTCTCAGCAATATATATTGGAATGATTTCATATTTGGTCTGAAGCTTGATTATGACGAGTTGTAACATGTAAGCCATTTTCAGGTTTGCCGTTTCACTACTTTGTTTTAAGTCTTACCATAATCCACTATTAATGAAAATTTTTCGTCACAATTTACTTGGCTTCTATAAGTTGGAATAATTTGAAACTTTGTCTCGAGCTTTATTAAATTTAGTTGCAACTTGTAATTCATTTACGTGACTGTTATGCTTTCACCTCCAGTTTGCCGATTCTCTGATTTTTAGCTATAACTAACTATATCTGATGGGTTGTAACGTGTATTATTACTACTTCCTCTTTGCCAAGATGATGAAGTTTAACTAAAATCCACTACGGAGTAGAATGTTTCTTCGCGCTCTACCTGGTTTATATGACATGCATTCAAATTTGGTCTGGACAACTGTTAAAAGAAATTTATTACATTTAGGAAAGGGTGTATTCATTTGTGGTCCAGCGGAGGAGAATATTCTAGTTTGTATTATATTTGTATAGAAGGCAGTTGTCAATGCACACACTATGTTAGAATATTGGTTGACTGGAAGGTTGAAGACGTGGTACACATGGAACACCATTGACATTTTCCAGAATGTCCCTTCATTCAAGAATGTTTACAATAACACGGATTTATACCGAGAACTCCCGAGGAAAGACCGGACATTACTTGCCCAAAATACATAGAGTATGCCAATGAATCGGTCAGGCTAGAATCTTACACTGGATGGCCCGTACAACTGAAACAACGACCAGTGGACGTTCAAAGGCTGGATAACTATTAATGCGGACCTGACACCCGATCAATACGGTAAATCGAGGATTGTCGCAGGTATCAAGGCACTACCATTACTTCGACAACACTTTGTGTTATGTCGGAACACTTCATGTTCCTATGGCAACGGATTCATAAATGGATAAACAAATAATAAATGAAAATCTCCTCTGTACTACTGAAATAGTTTTCAAGAGAAATAAATTACAATATTTCTCCATAAAGTCTAATGCTAAACTAAGATCTGCAGTGGCGGCCATCTTGAATTTATGATTATTACTAAAATCGTACATTTGTTCAATGACTATCGTGTTTCCATGCACATTCAATATAAACTTAATGTATGAAATTGATTTGAACAATTAACAATTTGAAAATTTTCCCCAGAGGTCAAATGTTGAATTAAGATCTGCACTGGCGGCCTTCTTCGATTTATGATCGGTAGGTAAATAATAGATATTGTAATGGCCATCTTATTACGTGTAATCGTGTTTTCAGGAATTAACAACTTACAACATTTCCGAAAGGGTCCTATGTTAAACTTAGTTTCCTGGTGAAGAGCATATTACATTAGATGTGAAACTGGGACATACGTAAAAATTGTAGTTCTTGATAAGCTGAACACTTTTGCTATTCAAAACAAAACCTTTATCTGAAATAGTTTTGGAACTTTATCTAAAACAATAAAAATATGTAAATTAAACGAAGAGAGCAAAATCACTCCTAATGGTTCATCAAGGCAGCATATGAATGATAACATTACCTTTATCTCCTATTGTTTTTAATGTATAAGACAAAAAGTACAAAAGTAACATTTCACGGGGGAAAAAACATAACTCCAAGTCGGGCTTTCGAATTTTCTTCAAAATGACAGTACCTCATTACTTAATATTCTCGTATTTTGGTAGACATGCCTGCAACCGTTTTCTGCAATTACAGCTCCTCACTTCACCGGATTATGTTATTTATTAGCACTGTGTCGATGCCTCTGCTGGTGGACTGTTAGTTCCCGAGGGTACTCACCAACCCAGTAGCAAACACTTCGGTGCTGATCCAAAAACCGATTTTATCTGAAAACTTGAAATATCTAAATTTAACAAACTTTAGTTCAAAACTAAGGAGTATGTCCCTCTTGCATAGCTCTGTCTTTAGCTGATTTTTGGCTTTTCTATTTAGATGTTATTGGTAATTTGTACTCTATCAGTCATTACACATATTTCGGTATATGGATTTCCAATTTATAGTTTTATTGTATCTGCGCTGATTAGACATACTAAGTAAGTTGTCGAGATGCGCATATGCAGAATCCAAATTAACAGCAACTTCGGTAATATGTTATTCTAAATTGTCCTAATCTGCATTTTCAGTTGCAACTGTGTCTCCATGAAGAGGGAGAGACTAGGGGCGTCTGTTCTCACATTTCCTACATTTTTGGACATTTTTTTCCATTTTCCACAACTTTTTTGCCTCGTTTCCGAATTCCCAAATGTTTTATTTCGTTTTTCCCATTTCCCACTTGTTGGTTTTTTTTACCATTTCCCTAAATTTTTCG
>MJUU01027770.1:139971-150737 GCA_002080025.1 Modiolus philippinarum
TAGAACAACCTCTACGTCTCGACTCCCTAGCTTCTTGAATTCAGGCAAGAAAAAAAAGATAGTGTAATCGTATGACCTGGAAATGTAATATTTATCTTCCGAATTCGAACCTTCACACATTACTGAACATTGTCTTTATTCAATCCATGTGTTTAGGCTTGCTTATGGGACTTTTCAGTAAGCGAGAGTACATGCACTTTTAATTTCTCCCTAGAAATTATTATGTCTGTATACGGATATCATTATCTGGGCAGCTAATTATCTTCCCGAATGCAGAAATGTCACAAATAAGCCTCCATACAATTGTATTTATAAATCAAAAAGCTATTTTTAAAAATCGTACAAACGATTTTTATAACCGTTTAAACGATTTTAAAAAACGAACAAACGATTTTAAAAACCGTACAAACGATTTTTAAAATCGTACAAACGATTTTGAAAAATCGTACAAACGAATTAAAAAATCGTTTTAACGATTTTAAAATCGTACAAACGACTTTATAAAAATCGTTTAAATGATTTTTAAAATCGTACAAACAATTTTTTAAAATCGTTTAAACGATTCTTAAAATCGTTTAAACGATTCTTAAAATCGTACAAACGATTTTTAAATCGTACAAACGAAATTAAAATCGTACAAACGAATTTAAAAAACGTACAAACGATTTTAAAAATTGTTATAACGATTTAAAAAAAACCGTACAAACGATTTTTAAAATCGTTTTAACGATTTTTGTTATTTTTTTTTTTCTTCTACTCGGCACGAATAAGCTGTCGTACTAATGACTGTTACAAAAAAGAAACGACTGTTTTAATTTGTTCAGAGGTTGACGGATTAAATATAATAGTCAACATTTTTAACTGATTCAGGGAATTGAATTTAGCTGAGTTTTCATGTAATATTCTAAAAATTGCACAAT
The DNA here is from genome assembly GCA_002080025.1 of Modiolus philippinarum. NCBI lineage: Eukaryota > Metazoa > Mollusca > Bivalvia > Mytilida > Modiolidae > Modiolus > Modiolus philippinarum. Next base: position 140,892 of record MJUU01027770.1, read on the forward strand.
TAAAGAAGAAATGTTCCTCATTGTCCAAGACTTTACATGTTTAAAATAGTCTTTCCTCTCTGGGTATCTTATAATATCTACCAGTTTCTATTAACAACTCGTGGTCACTCACTCTTTTTGTTATAAGTTTTCTGTTTTCGTTATTGGGATGAGATGAATAATATGTCTTTCATTCTTTATTTTTAGGGTTTATACAGAAAATTTTTATTTTGTTCATTTGAATTAGCAATTTTATCACTTATCAGGTTTTTTTAGTATTCAGTGACAGAATTTTGAATTTTTGATTTCAATGTAAGTGTTTGTTTGTATAAATTACATTCAATCAGACATTTTTCATCAAAATCAATTTCTTATGTAACACTTTGTGCATAAGTATACCATTAGTAGGTACCATGTTCATGCAACATTTTCGATAAATCGAAAGCTTCTTTAAGAAAAGGGTTTATATTACTATTATTTAATCTTGAAAAAATATTTTAAATAACAACTGATATATCTGCAGAAGCTTGAGAACTTTTAATTGTTACTACTGACATCAATGTTGTTTCGTCTCATGAATTGTAAATAGCAAAATGAATGTCACATTTACAACTCTAAATGGCCAAATTACTAGTAAACAATAACTATAATTCTTTTGCTGTTCTTGGCTACTATACAACCACCAGTCACACATAGGATCACTTTGTAGCTTTTTGAGTTCCACCCTTCGTGATACATTCATCCCAGTCTGGCCAAAATCTTTCTTTCATTCTTTCACAATAATCACATAGGTTAGTATATGCTGAAATAAAACAACAATTTTAATTGATTTTATTTCATGACTGCCAACTCCATGACCACAATCTTGAAAGGAGAGAATATGACAATACGTAATTTTGAAAGATGGGTCAAGGGGTGCTCGCCGCTACACTGCCGTCAGCCCAAGGAGCCTACCTAGTCTGCTGGTAAAACACTATCGCACTACGGAAGAAAAATCAAACTCAAAACTTCCCGAAGAGTTTGGTCAATAATCATCTAATATTTCAGTAGACATCGGCAGTATAAGTGAGAGGCCAGTATGCTTGAAAAAATTTAAGGTCACGTACTAGATCTCAAAGCTAATTTAACGGACGCAAGCAGAGTATCTTGTCGATATTCCCTATTAGTTAAAGAACATTCTGTCTGGATTTTAATCAGTTTCTTGCATTTTTAACAACATTTTCGTAGAGAAATCAAATGTTCATATCTATTATAAAACTTCTTAAATGTATTCAACAACTTATGAAATATGTTACCCTGTTGTAAAAGTTGTGATAGTAAGGTTACGTTCATCAAAATCGTCAAGGGTAGAACAATTAAACGCGTGCCAATCGTACTAGCTGAGAAATATATACCCCCATAGGATGGAGCCAGAGGAATGTCGCCGTCAAGAAAAGGGAAATTAGTAATCATCCCTTTTATCATATATTTTAGTCTTTATTTTACCAGAGCCAATAAAAATAGTTAGATCAAGAAAAGGGCAGTATTTGGAATTTATTTAATTTCAGTTCTTGTGGGTAAATGATGTCTACATAATGTTTGGATTGTATCTGCACTGAGAAAACATAATTTCGGTCGAAATGTCCATCCGCGGAAAGTAAATTTACAACAAATTCAGATTTTTAGCACCATCGTTATTTAGTTTGAGACAATGAAAATTTGTGTCCATACATCACATTTCAGGACAATATTCCAGTAGTCTATTATCGATGAAAGTAGCGTTTGGAAGAGCTACGTATATATAAGGTGCATGTTGAATCGTGCCGTGACATATAAAGAGGTTACATCACTGAAACCACATCTCTATAGCTGTTATAATATTCATTGTAGACAAAATACAACTTACTTTTCAGGTCTCTCTGTAGTTTACTGTCAAATCCCTGCCAATATATAGCTGACAACATTCCAAAAATAGCACAGTCTTCTTGACATGGAGAATCTCCCAATATAAATTTATTTTTGCCTGAAATAGATTTTCAGATTGATTCAATATGAAGTGATTTAGATTAATTTAATTAATTAATTAAATTTATTCTTTCCTGGAAAAGTCTTTCAGTTATTAAGCAAAATGAAGGTTTTGTGGAACGCAGTTTGACTTTCATGAAAATCCAGACAGGGCTCTACATTAAGGCTTGTCCGACCAATCCAAATTGGAATTGGAAAAGTAAAATTTAGAAGTACTTGCCCACAGGACAAGTGAAAAATTCAAATAAAATCACATTCTGCACTGTTTGGACAAGTAACAATTCATTTTGAGCAAGTAAATCTTACGTTAAAAGTTAATGTAGAGACCTGTCAGATCAAGTATTTTCACTTTAAAATATGTCCTTTGATTATTGAAGCTGTTATCACTTTTCACGTTACATACGTGGTAAACTGACTCAACTGATATGTCTGTAAAGGAGAGTAGGTTCTTCTGTAAAATTCTCTACTGCAGTACTATTTTTTTTTCGCATTCCGTTTATTTAGTGTGTAAACTCTGCGCCATGTTTGTTTCCTTTTTAGCCCACCTGGCTATGCCAGGGTGAGCTTTTGCCATCAATTTGCGCCCGTCGTCCGTCCGTCCGTCCGTAAACTTTTCATTCAAAGATCTCCTCTGAAACCACTGGGCCAATTAAAACCAAACTTGGCCACAATAGTCCTTGGGTGGTCTCCTTTAAAAATTGTGTCGCTCAGGTCTGTACGTCATCCAAGATGGCCGCCAGCTGGGACCAAAATTTAACATTGGACCCTATGGAAAAAAAACGTTTCAAATTCTATTTCTCTGAAACTACTGGGCCAATTAGAACCAAACTTGGCCACAATAAGCCTTGGGTGGTCCCTTACAAAAAAGGTGTTTTAGGTCCGCCCGATTTCCAAGATGGCCGCCAGCGGAAAACATAGTTTTAGCATTGGACCCTATGGGAAAACACTTTCAAAGATCTTCTTCTCTGAAACTACTGAGCCAATTGGTACCAAACTTGGGCACAATAGTTTTTGGGTGGTCCCTTACAAAAAGGTGTTTTTCAGGATCGCACTACATTCAACATGGCCGCCAGCGGGGGACATAGTTTTAACATTGGACCCTATGGGAAAACATTTTCAAAGATCTTCTTCTCTGAAACTACTGAGTCAATTGGTACCAAACTTGGCCACAATAGTCTTTGGGTTGTCCCTTACAAAAAAGATGTTTTTCTGGATTGCGCTACAATCAACATGGCCGTCAGAGGGGGACACAGTTTTAACATTGAACCCTATGGGAAAACACTTTCAAAAATCTTCTTTTCTGAAACTACTGGGCCAATTGGAACCAAACATGGCCACAATAGTCCTTAGGTGGTCCTTTGCAAGAAAGATGTTTTTCAGGTCAGTGCTATATTCAAGATGGCCGCCAGCGGGACACATAGTTTTAACATTGGATCCTAAGGGAAAACATTTTCAAAAATCTCCTTCACTGAAACTACTGAGCCAATTGATACCGAACTCGGCAACAATAGTCTTTGGGTGGTTCCTTACAAAAAGGTGTTTTTCAGGATTGCGCTACATTCAACATGGCTGCCAGCGGGGGATATAGTTTAACATTGGACCCTATGGGAAAACACTTTCAAAGATCTTCTTCTCTGAAACTACTGAGCCAATTGGAACCATACTTGGCCACAATAGTCCTTAGGTGGTCCCTTGGAAAAAAGGTGTTTTTCAGGATCGCACTATATCCAACATGGCCGCCAGTGGGGAACATAGTTTAAACATTGGACCTTATGGGAAAACACATTCAAAGATCTTCCCCTCTGAATATACTGAGTCAATTGGAACAAAACTTGGCCGCAATAGTCATTGAGTGGTCCCTTGCAAAAAGGTGTTTTTCAGGTCAGCGCGATATCCAACATGGCAGCCAGCGGGGAACTTAGTGTTTCCCATGGGGTCCAATGTTAAACTAACAGAGGTCTTCGATCTCCCCTTTAACTAATTAGGGATATTGGATTTATAGTTTAATTATATATAAGGGCTCTTTAACATAAAATGTCTATGTTAATCAAGGGCCAGGTGAGCGATACAGGCTCTTGAGAGCCTCTTGTTTGGGGTGTCATTTCTAAATCATCCTTTGGCTTGTTGCTTTAGGTATTCGTAGGCACGTTTAACACAATAGTATGCCAGTAGAATAACCGAACCTTCATATCATTAACAATGTTTTCAAGCCGAGGAGGAATAAACTATCAGTTTGCCCAGTCTTATGTCCTGGAGATACTGACTGACTGTGGCAATATTTTTTTTTTTCATGATTGATAAAAATTTTAAAACCTTGATCATTCACTTTTTCATAGATTTTGATATCAAAATCTTTTTGTTATCACTGAGAATGGCCGATTTTTAAATATAGTCTCTAACATTGTTTCCAGTTTATTGCGTATATTTCTCACATCGAGATAGTTAAATTTTCACATTTTAAAGTTCGAGGTTTATCCGAGAGTTTTAAAATGTGAAAATTTAACTATCGAGATGTGAGAAATTATCGTAATAAACCGGAAAACAATGTTTGAGATTTTTTCTCTAATTCCTACTCAATTTATTTGACGTAAAGCGATCTCCGTAGTCTCCAGTCTCAAGTATGCCGCCATTTTGTTGCTATCATCGTTGCTATGTGTATCATTGCGCCTTTCATTGAAAGGGTTGTTGAGTGTAATATTTTTGATAAAAAATGTCATATTATTAATAAATTGAGTTATCTTAGTAATAAAATGTAAAAATTAATTCGCTAGACAATGATGCAGGTGTTAATTTCATCAACATCCGGTTGCACTATTTCTAGAAACTGACACGAGACAGCCAATCAGCAAATAAGATCAATGCTAAACATGTTGATTATTAAGTTCATCAAACATCATTTGGGAAGTATTTATTTTGAACAAGAATTAGAGAAAGAATAATAATCAATCAATACAATTTTGTAGTTACATGTACATAATAAAAATATACAATGTTATAGTTTTTTTGTCAGTTTAAAACAAGAAATTAGATTTTCCGTCAAACATGCAGTCAATAGTCACTTTAAATCAAAATATTTGCAGATAATTATTTTAACTCATCAAAGATATATTTTATCTTGCTAAATGTGATATGATTAGGCCATAAAAAGTAAGAATCCGAAATTTTCCATTTTGCCAACACACAACAGCACATAGGAACGTGTGTTGATAAGTAACATTTCATATTTTGACTTTACTACCGGATTTGACATGTTCAACACGGCGTGTGTCTCACAAGAAGCAGGAGACGCTTACTTTACCGGTACATCTTATCTCACCCATGTTTTTATTGGGTCCGTTTTTTTCATCCTTATGTGTGTGTGTGTGTTCATAGTTCTTTTCTGTGCCGTACCCATGTTAAGTCTTTGTTTCTTTTTTTTCCGATATTGCCATTGTCTTTGTATTATTCGTTTTAGACGACGGTTCGGTTCTCGCTTACTTTCACATTAAAAGTCGTTTTAAAGCAAAAGCTATACTATTGTTTAAGAAGACGATAGATAATTTATTATACAACGAAACAATTCTATTCCGTAAACTTTATAGAAAAAATTGATAAAGGACTTTGGCAAACTGTAGTTATACAATACCTAAGAAATCAGACAAAGCTGTCAAATCCTTGTTATAGATATGGTAAACCTCTTCCTGGCTATGTCGACCTATGCCTTGTGCATAACCCTGGGCTTGTAATTTTCTTCTAAAAGCATACTTGATAAAAAATGGTACTTTCGCTCGAAACGCCTTCAGAATGTCGCTGCTATCAGAATACGACCATCTTTCTAGAACTATTGCCCTGAAAATATTATCGACCACCTTTCTAGAACTATTGCCCTGAAAATATTATCGACCACCTTTCTAGAACTATTGCCCTGAAAATATTATATACTGTTTTTGTAGGTTTCTGTGTGTTGTCGTTTTACGTTAGATTTGTCAGTTTCGATTTCAAATGAGGAATACTTGATTTCAAATTTTCTCAAATTAACCACACTTATATTTATTTGCGTTTTTCTATTATTTTGTGAGGTTAATTCAATATTGTAGTTTGTTGTTGAGATCGTAACTTAACTCACTCTGTCTCAGTAGCAGCAGAATTTGATTAAGTGCATGTTTGTCCTTTTAAGAATTCATACTCACAATCTGAATTACCAGTGGCGGGTGTCGTATAAGAAGCAGGAAATGCTTACTCTACCTGTGCACCTGATTTCATCCATGTTTTTTATTGGGTCCGTGTTGTTCATTTTTGTATATGTGTGTGTCTTCGTTTTCTTTCCTGTGCCGTGCTCATGTCTTTGTTTATTTGTTTTTCCGACGTTTCCATTATCCTTGAATTGTTCGTTTTAGATTGACGTCTCGGTTCTCAATTACTAAGGGACCGACCATTTAACTTGAAGGGGGGCTATGGTTTTTTTCTAAAAAAATATTTTGGAGCTGATTTTATGTGAAAAAATTATTTTGGCTGCCAAAATGATGGAAAAAAATTTCTGAAGGAGGCTTTCTGCCCCAAAAAATAATGTTAATTTAAAAAAAAAAATTGTTGATACACGTGAAAAAAATTTTCTGTCCAGAAAAAAACCACAACCCCCTTCAGGTTAAATGGTCGGTCCCTAAATACAAGTGAAAGTAAGACTGCACTTTGACACCTTCAATCTGAAAGCTAGTTATATTAAAATAACAAATTACAAAACACTGAACTGGAAGTAAATTGGAGTTCTGTACACCCCCATTTCGACAACTTATGTCTCTTCAGCATAGATAAAATTATATTTGGAAACTATCACAATGATGAAAGAGAAAAAAATCCAAAGGGTCTTAATGACTTTTTTGGTTTTGATAGGCCAAGTAGTCTCAGTGGAAAATCTCTAGATGCATTAAACTATGTTATCCTCTGGCAGCCATCTTGGATTTACACTCGAACTTGACGGACACAATTATAAATAGCCCATTCAAGGACCATTGTGATCACGTTTGGTTCTAGTTTGTCATGTAATTTCAGATTCCTACATGTCTTTTCCCATGAGATAAAATGATAGACTGTTGGCAGCCATATTGGATCAAGTGCGACCCCGAAAAAAAAANAAACCAAGTTCCCATCTTGGATAAAGTGCGAACCTTAAAAAACATACAACGAACCAAATCACGACAGCTGTGTCAAATTTGGTTTCAATATGCCAAGTAGTTTTCGAGGATTTAATGAGCCCATAGGGTCGTGTGTGCCATTTTGGATAAATTACTAACATAAAACATCGATCCAGACTTACTGGGGCCTGGAAGTTTTGGTCGAGTCAGATTGTTTATTTTCAACATTTTGCGGGTCAGAAAATTTATTTTTCGCCGCTCCGTGGCGAGATTATTTATTTTCTATATACTGTATTAAAGAACCTGTGGCCAGCATAACTTTGTTTCTAGTGGACGGATCATCTTCAAATTTCAGTATGTGGTTTCTTGGCATAAGAGCAATCCCGGGTTTTAATTTCGGGTTTGTGGCCCCACCCGTTTCAGAAAAAGGGGCCAAAAAGGGGTAAAATTGGGTATTTTTGTGTCTGTGGACAGCATAACTTTGGTTCCAGTGAACGGATCATTTTCAAATTTTAGTATGATGTTTTTTGGCATAAGCTTTAGCCCAGGCTATATGTTTATGTTCCGGGCCCGCCCGTTTTAGAAAAAGGGGCCAAAAGGGGTTAAATTGGTTGTTCACATATTTGATTGTAGAATCTTTATTATTTATCGGATTTTGATGGGGTTTCTTTCAGTAAACTCCTTACGAAATTTCCAATCTGGAATATGCCAACGGATTTCACGTGGCATGTACCGTTCACGAGAAAAATGGGGTCCAAAAGGGGCGAATTTCAAAAATTTCATTTTTTTTAGTCCGATTTTGATGCAATTTTTTCCAAATGATTCCCTATGAAAAATTATCATAGCGCTCTACTATTAAATTTTTGGTAACTTGTTTCCTTACCCAGCTTTGAGGGGCCGAAGGGGCAAAAATTGTAAATTTACAGGTAACCTAAAATTTTTATTTTTCATCGGATTTCGATGGGATTTTTTTCTTTGGATTCCTCTTGATGTAAGCTTTCAGTAGTATGTCAATGGGTTTGGCGTAGCTCTTACCGTTTCCGAGCTTTGAGGGGCCGAAGGGGCCCGAAATCGTAAATTTACAGGTAACCTAAAATTTTTATTTTTCATTGGATTTCGATGGGATTTTTTTCTTTGGATCCCTCTTGATGTAAGCTTTCAGTACTTTGTCAATGGATTTGGCTTAGCTCTTACCGTTTCCGAGCTATGAGGGGCCGAAGGGGGCAAAAATCGTAAATTTACAGATATGATTTTTTCATCGGATTTCGATGGGATTTTTTTCTTTAGATTTCTCTTGATGTAAGCTTTCAGTAATATGTCAACGGATTAGGCGTAGTTCTTACCGTTTTCGAGCTATAAGGTTTCAAAGGGGCCACAACTGCAAATTTGCAGATTACCTAAAATTTTTATTTTTCATCGCATTTCGATGGGATTTTATTCTTTGGATTCCTCTTAATATAAGCTTTCAGGAGTATGTCAACGGATTTGGCATAGGTCTTACTGTTTCCTAGCTATAAGGGGTCTAAGTGGCCAAAATTGCATTTTTTTCAAAATAATATGCAATTTTATTTTTGATCAGATTTTGATGGGATTTTTTTCTTTGGATTCCTCTTGGTGTAAGCTTTCAGCAGTATGCCCATGGATTGGGCGTAGCTCTTATTGTTTCCGAGCTATAAAGGGTCAAAGAGGAATCATAAGGAGTCATAGGGGCTAATTTTTATTTTCCCTAGTTTGTGTCCAGCTAATTAATGGGTCAATCTCCTTATTGCGTCCATCTAATTATGGTGTCAAGCTCTTTCCTATGTCCATACTCACTTTAAATTACACTTTTTCAAATTTCAGTGCACGACATGCTGCGGACGTATCATGCTGCGCTCTGCGTAGCCCTTTATTTCATTTTCTGGGTGGTTGAGGCAAGATTATTTATTTTCAAAAACTGCCACCCCCCCTCAGAATCAAATGGTCGTCCCCTAATGGCCATGTTTGATTTCAGCTAGCCAAGCAGTTTCAGTGGAACAACGGCAGTAGAATACCGAAGGAACAAGGGAAGCGAAGACTACACAAATCGAAATCCGAAGACATGGCAAAAACGGCAACAGAGAAAAACAAAGACAAAACAAAGACGTGAGACAGCTTCAAGCACGGAAATAAAAAGACGACATTAAAAACCAAGGCACTCATAGTGTGAACTCCCATGAAAACCGGGAGTGACATCAGGTGCACCGGAAGGGTAAGCATGTCCTGCTCCACTAGCGACACCCATCACACTATCAGTGAGGTATATATTGCTTTGAAAGTTCTGAATTGAGGCTGATTGGAATTGCGATTTTCTAATCCTTAGACAAAACCAATTTAAATCCATGGTACGTGTTACTTCTCTAACCCTCAAACAGTACCAAGGTAAAAATGTGGAAAGCTGCTGTAAGTCTCTTGAGTATTCAAACATTAACCAGGACAAACCAGTAGCACGAACATAATAACGAAGACAAAACTAAAATCTTACAGTATGATATACAAGACAACACAAAAAACTAAAACCACTGACAGTGTGAACTCCCATTAAAACCGAGAGTGACATCAGGTGCTCCGGAAGGGTAAGCATGTCCTGCTCCGCTAGCGGCACCCGTCACACTATCAGTGAGTCTATCCAGGGTTGAGTCAAACTCGTTATGTCAAATCCGTGAAGACGTGAAATCTAGCTGAAAATGTCCGTTTTCATTTGGGACACAGACACGTCATATCTGTCAATGAT
>MJUU01027770.1:157139-168894 GCA_002080025.1 Modiolus philippinarum
TTCCGAAATGATTCCAAAAAGTCAGGTGCACATCTTCAATATATATAGAAACATTCTGTAAAGTTTTAAAGATCTGGGTTGAAAACTGTAGGAGGAGTTGATTTCACAAAATATGTACCCTATTTTCCCCGCCCGCCGCCGACCGCCCGCCCGCCCGCCTGCTCGACATTCACCATACTATAACCTGGATTTGCACTCCGTGCAACCCGGCCAAAAAATTATAGATTATTGTTAACGAATAACTCAAAAAGGCAAAGAAGTGTTGATCACCGATTGAAATAAGAGAAAAAGATAGCGAAACCGGAAAATTTCTGTAGTGGTTTTCTTCGAAATCCTTTAACAAATTATTTCAGTGCCTTAATTTGTTCCCTTTGAAATACTGCTTTTAAACGAAAATGTGGTACCGTAAAATGGATAATTGACAAAACAGTTTAATGCTTAAAAGTTTCTTCAAATTTTCTTTCAAAACATTATCCCGAAGACATTTTAAAAAGGACATAGATTTGAGGTTTCCAAATGGACACAGATTTGCATATGGTGATGTCATAGGACTTGTGTATTGTGACGTGAGTATTGGACACAGATTAGCGAAAGGACATAGATTTGCGACAGGGCACAGATTTGAGTCTTACATATATACAAACACTTACTATATATGGTATCTTTGCAAACCGTAAGTAGGTCTCTAACTTCATTGTAAACGGTGTCATGCATGGTGTGTAAGGTCCTCTTCCTACGTTGTGGACAATTACAGTATCCCTTGGGTATTCTTTTCTGCAATAATAAGATATTAATTAAATGAAATGAGCACACACAAGAACAAGGCTTTACAAGCAAAAACGATGCACTGGAGGTTCATGCTTTTCCAGACTAAGTTTAATTTGGCATATATATCATCTGAAAATAAAGCAACAACACCAACATTCCCGACGTTCTGGATCTAAAAAGATACACACTTCGTGAGAATAAAAAAAACAAGGCAGAAGACTGAAGTGAACAGTTGATATTTCGAAACATATCCGACTCTTTATCAAAACACAATCAAAAGGTAAAATACAGTGAAACAAAACCCATTTACAAAGACTGTACTACAAAAAACGACAGCTACATCATGGACGCTGTTAACTACAAATGTAACATGAGAAGGCAGAAAAAAGAATTATGTCAGTGTCTGTACATCGAATCTTACAAAATTCTAACACTAATTAGTAAGAGTCTAACGACTATAGAGCAAAATATGATGGCATCAAAAAATTAAAAAAAAAGAAAAAAAATGGGTAGGGGCAGGAAAACTAGGCTTTCGACCTCTAAGCTTTTATGTTCATGCTAGATTTAAGTTTTTGCATCCAAAATCGTTCTTTTGCCTGTCTTTGGATCTCGTTGCAAGATCCGTTTTGGTCACTGGCCATAACCTGCATGTCAGTCCAGTTATGTCCAGTGGTGTTACAATGGACCGCTGTAGCCTGTGATAGTTCTTTTTTTCTGTATGTGATTGCGATGTAAGTTGATGCGAAGATTGAGGGAGTCCTTTGTTTCCTAAATATACTGCTGTTGACATACGGAGCATGTAATCATTTCAGATTTACAGGATAGATTTCCGAAAATTTCGTAAGTTTCTCCAGTTGCTGAGCTTTTGAAAGTTGATGTTGTGTCACTGTATTTGCAAAGAAGGCAACGTTTATCGCGGCAGGTCTTAAATTGTCCTAATTCTGGTGATTTTAGTTTTGCTTGTCCTTCAAGTTCATGGGTCGTCAGAATGAAACAAGTGGGAGTTCAGGAAAAAGGGATTTCATTTTAGGTGAAACATGCAGAGCTTTCATGCAGCCACGCGTAATGACCGACAGATCTGGGAGTCGTGGATGGAAAGTTGTAACGAAAGGGGTGCGTGAATTCTTATTCGTTTTAGTTCTGTATTGCAATAATTGTTTTCGTTCTAAAATAGCAACACTTTCAATTGTTTTTTGCACTTTGTGTGCTTTGTAACCTCTGCTGACTAATTGCTTTTTAAGCTCTCTGCTCCTTTTGCTAAATGTTTGGTCATGCGAGCAGATCCGACGTAGGCGGGTGGAGAGACTATACGGGATCGCATTTATAAAATGTCAAATGACAAATGCTGCGTAGCAGATATGTATGTGAGTCGGTCGGTTTAGTATACAAGTCTAAGCTTATTTTTCTGTAGACTAGTGCTGCACTTGTGTCAAGAAACGCATTGGAATTTTCTGACACATAAACGGTAAATTTAATAGATGGGTGAAAATTGTTTATAAATTCGATGAATTCATCAAGATGGGGTTTTAATCTCGATGTCATCAATGAAACGGAGCCAACTGTTCGGTTTGCAAGGTGCTTCCTGAATCATACGCTTTTCGAGATCGTCCATGAATATATTAGCGTGAGATGGGGCTACACGCATATCCATAGCAGTCCCATTAACTTGAAAGAAATGGTCGTTGATAAATACAACGTTGTTACGTTTTAAGACGAGACTCAACATATTAACTAAAGACTCCGTAGATGGTGATTGAACAGTTCTAGTGACAAGCTTCGATTCCCTTTTCAAGTTGGATATCAGCATACAAGTATGTCAAATTAAGAGTCACTAAGAATGTGTGGGGTGGAAGATTTTGGTATTTTTCTTAAAAATATAATCGGTAGTGTCTTTGAAAAAGGAAGGGAGAGATTCAACAAAGGGTTGAAGTTGAAGATCATAAAAGTTGGAGATTTTTCCACTTGGGTGACCAATACAGTTAACGATGGGACGCCCTGGGATCCCTTCCTTGTGAATTTTAGGTAACAGGTAGAACAAGCCGGCTCGGGATTTAGAAAAAATAAAGTCGGGATTTCAGGATGATAACACCTAAGGTCTCCCTCTTACAAAGTTGTCCAAATATGATATAATATATGGAACAGATGATATGTCAAATGTGAGAAATCAGTAGGGTAATAACAAAATTATCGAACAGAATTGCCAAGATCTAAAAAGACAAAATAGTTGGAAACCACTGAAAAAAAATGTCGACAGGAATTTCAAAAGAACTGTTGGGTTAAATCGGTTTTATGGCGCGCCATTAATACCTCCATTTTTTAAAGACAGATCAGAAGCAATTATTTTGAATACTATAATACTACTCTGATTGTATCTAAAATTTACAACCATCACCCTTTACAATCTACGACCTCAAGTGTAATTTAATCGATTGTTTAAATTCTAATTCACTACACAGATAGTCCCTGTGGTCACGTCATAACGGGAGGCTTGGTATCCGTGTGCAAAAGGACCCTCGTTCCTTGAAACACGACCCATCAACTGGGAGCCAAATTTTAAACTTCTTATGGATGCTGTAGATGACTACGCCAAAACTGATTAAACGTCATAAGAACAAGATGAAAACTTTATTTCTCTTTCCGTGTGGATTAGTGTGGATTATGGCTGTAAGTTATACGATTCTAAAAATCAATTAGCTATGAGGGTCAATGAGAACTGAACATCAATTTTAAAAACTGCTGATGTTGCCAGATACTTGTCCCCCAAACATGACACAAAAGTCATCGTTCCTGCAGAAAAGGCCCCAAATAACATCTTTCTTTCTGCAAAAATTATTACCTTGGTTGTTTAAAGAGAAAGTGGCATTTTTCAATTGCCAGAGCAATCCAACCAAGCTACATTGCAAAACCGAAATTCTGTTTTGCTTTCCACCAAAGATGATGGCACTGATATTTGTACTGGGAACCAAAATAAAACAAAGAGGCGCATACAAATAACGGTACATCGCTGGATCTACATTATTGTTCTGCAAAACCTAATTCAAAGCTATTAATCTTCAACTTGGCCGCGGCAAAAGTGCCTTCAAAAATATTGTGATATTTGCTTTTCATGAAGCGATGTAAATGAAATGTGGATAATTAAGAAATGTTAAGATCTACTCGACATCTTCAACTCTATATCATTATCACACTTTTGACCTCTTAACAATTTATTATACTATATCTCATGAAAAACTGAAATTTCGACTGAAAGTTTTTATTCATAGACGTTTTCTCGTAAAAAGGATGAACAGAGATGTAAGTCACAAGCATACTTTGTAAAATAGCGGTAAAATACAGAGAGGAATAAGTGCTCAAAATGTTAGTCACTTATCTACCGCGTTTTTGTCCAGTTTGGAGGACTTCAAACAGACTTTCGGAATTCCAATGGGCACAAACTGTGAGATTCGTTTTGCCGATCTACTCCTCCCACTCTTTTTAGGCTGAATTCATCGAAAGGCTTCAAAATGTCGAGCAACGCTACATGCACCACAAAACAATGGAACAACTCTTCTATTGTTGTTCTTCATTTTGAAGCCACCATGAGGCTTCCAACAATGAGCTTTGCTCATACCATATAATATGTCAAAGACCCTAGCACCTAAATATTCTCTCAAGAACAAGTACAAAATAACTGAAATATAAAGATAGCATACTCCTCTCGCACGGGGAATCTTTTACGGACACCACACTGCAGGAGAGACAACTGGAGTAAATGAACATGATACAAGGTCTATATAAACCAAGCAATGGTGCAGCGCTTTCAATGTTGTTCTATATCTTGAAGTCATGAGGCCATCATGAGGCCTCCGACTTAAGCTTTACTCATATCACATAGTAGGTTCAAGACGGCCCCTAGCACCGGCGTTAGCGGATTTTCATTGCTGAATCATCAATGTACTTAAATCAAAATATCCATCAATACATATTCATCAATACAAGCCGTAACAAGGTCAACCTTAAAGATATACACAATTAATATTTTATATCAAAGGATTAAACAAATATTTATTAAAAATCTAAGAGCCTTATTCTTAATTCAGGATTACGACGATATTCGTAATTCCGAAGTTTATTATAAAGTTTTAAATGTTGTTAATATAAACCGAAAAAATGTAAATAAAGAAATATCTGGCTATGAGAGGGTAAAAAGTAGGATATATCTTATTTTGGTAAATAAAATGTATATTTACTTACTGTTTAGGTTTTAACAAACGTTTCAGTACTATGTATCCTATAACGGCTGCAATACATGTACCACCTGTAATTTTTATTAACTGGAGGTTCTCTTCCCCGAAAGTAACAATTTTGTTCATGTTCGCTGTTCACCTGCTCTCACTAAGATGTTCTGTATTTTAACCTTCACGTTGGGTCCAACAAATCGTAGACCTTAGCATCCAAACTGAGATAATTTCTTACGATTCCAAACTTTTAGATTATGATATAAGATTTACAAATTAGTTCATTTCAACAATAAAATTTGCAGGTAAAAATACCAATTTTATATGATCGTTTGTTTGATTATTTGTCAAAGGCATTTATCAGTAAACAAATATTGTTGTATTAAAATCTAATCTAAGTCCCCTTAAATATCTAACAAAGAAAAATTAAAATAAGCCTGAGGACTCTATATTGCTTGTCATGCAGATATTACATGTTAATTTCAGTGTATTTATTTATACTTGTCTAAAGTGTCTCCTGTATTGATAACTAGACTTTTCTGATCGATCAAATTGATAATCGATTACTTATCCATAAAAATCGAACGGTAATCGATTGTGATTAGTTCGACTCATCAAACATTTATCGATCTAACTATCTGATGAGTTTGACCGATGATTTTGATTAGAAATTTGTTAGATAGACCAAAGACATAGATCTATATGATCTATGTCAGGATAGACAAAATTGGGAGGATAGTGCCAAAACAAAAATAACTTTGTTTATCCCATATTTATGCGTAACAACTAGACATTGTAGACTAATTTTTGTTTTTAGACTATGTCGACCTCACTTACCTACAAGAACTGAAACTTTATAAAGCAAACAATGAATCTAAAACTGCCATTTCCTCGATGTAATAACTATCATCGTTGACTCTGGTAAGATTAAGACTAAAATTTATGATAAAAGGGATGATTTTGGTTTCACGATTACAAAAATCCCTTTTCTTGACAGCGACGTTCCTCTAGCTCCATCATTCGGGGTGTATCCCATCAAGTACGATTCGCTCTTGACGACTTTAATACGATCACGTCCAAACATTTTTCCAGTCGTGTATTCTTTCCGCTTGGATAAAATACACTAAGACAAAAATTCCGAGACATAAATATACTTTTATTGGTGAACACCAATTTTCTTGGTTTTTTTTATATAAATATCACTATTTCGTTGGTATTTAAACTCGTGGTTTTAACACATATTTAAAAACTCTATGGAAAAAAATGCAATTTGTTGGGAACTTAATTTCGTGGTTGAAGTCAACCACGAAATCCACAAAAATTTGAACCCCACGAACAATAGTACTTTCACAGTCCTAGGGTATTTCTTCTGACGGAGTAAACCCACAAGTGCAGGGTAAAAATACACTAGAGTATATAATAAAATACCCGGACATTCTGCACACCAGAAAGAAAGTACGCTTACAGTTACAGATTTCATAAATTGTTTAAAACATAGAAGGGACACATTGTAGGAGGGACCATTGTGTCGATATTTGGTTCCAATTGCCCAATTGTTAAAGAAGAAAAAAATTACGACAGATGCTAAATGATGACAGAAGCTCACCCTAGCTATAGCCAAGTGAGCCAAGGATGAACGCTTTCTCCAGTTAGTATAGAATGTAAGGACAGATAGACGGACGGCGGACGCCAAGTGATGTCAGAAGCTCACCCTAGCTATAGTTAGTATAGATTGTAGGGACAAATAGACGGACGACGGACGCCAAGTGATGACAGAAGCTCACCCTAGCTATAGTTAGTATAGAATGTAGGGATAGAGAGACGGTCGACGGACGCCAAGTGATGACAGAAGCTCACCCTAGCTATAGCTAGGTGAGCTTATGATAAACGCTCTCTCCAGTTAGTATAAAATGTAAGGACAAATAGACGGACGACGGACGCCAATTGATGACAGAAGCTCACCCTAGCTATAGCCAGGTGAGCTAGTAATAAACGCTCTCTCCATTTAGTATAGAATGTTAGGACAAATAGACGGACGACGAACACCAAGTGATGACAGAAGCTCACCCTAGCTTTAGCCAGGTGAGCTAAGGATAAACGCTTTCTCAAGTTAGTATAGAATGTAAGAACAGATAGACGGACGATGTACGCCAAGTGATGACAGAAGCTAACCCTAGCTATAGCCAGGTGATCTTATGATAAACGCTCTCTCCATTTAGTTTAGAATGTAAGGACAGATAGACGGACGACGGACACCAAGTGATGACAAAAGCTCACCCTAGCTATAGCCAGGTGAGCTAATGATATTCGCTTTCTCAAGTTATTATAGAATGTAGGGACAGATAGACAGACGACGGACGCCAAGTAATGACAGAAGCTGACCCTAGCTATAGCCAAGCGAGCTTATGATAAACGCTTTCTCAAGTAAGTATAGAATGTACGGATAGATAGACGGACGACGGACGCCAAGTGATGACAGAAGCTAACCCTAGCTATAGCCAGGTGAGCTTATGATAAACGCTCTCTCCATTTAGTACAGAATGTAAGACAGATAGACGGACGACGGACACCAAGTGATGACAAAAGCTCACCCTAGCTATAGCCAGGTGAGCTAAGGATAAACGCTTTCTCCAGTTAGTATAGAATGTTAGGACAGATAGACGGACGACGGACGCCAAGTGATGACAGAAGGTCACCCTAGCTATAGCCAAGTGAGCTAAGGATAAACGCTTTCTCAAGTTAGTATAGAATGTAAGGACAGATAGACCGACGACGGACGCCAAGTGATGACAGAAGCTCACCGTAGCTGTAGGGATAGACGGAGGACGGACGCCAAGTGATGACGGAAGCTCATCCTAGGTATAGTTGAATGTAGGGACAGATAGACGGACGACGGGCGCCAAGTGATGACAGAAGCTCACCCTAGCTATAGCCAGTGAGCTAAGGATAAACGCTTTCTCAAGTTGGTATAGAATGTAAGGACAGATAGACGGACGACGGACGCCAAGTGATGACAGAAGCTTACCCTAGCTGTAGGGATAGACGGAGGACGGACGCCAAGTAATGACAGAAGCTCATCCTTGGTATAGTTAGTATAGAATGTAGGGACAGATAGACGGACGACGGGCGCCAAGTGGTGACAGAAGCTCATCCTAGCTATAGCTAGGTGAGCTTATGATAAACGCTCTCTCCAGTTAGTATAGAATGTAAGGACAGATAGACTGACGACGGACGCCAAGTGATGACAAGCTCACCCTAGCTATAGCCAGGCAAGCGAATGATACACGCTCTCTCCAGTTAGTATAGAATGTAAGGACAGATAGGCGGACGACGGACGCCAAGTGATGACAGAAGCTCACCCTAGCTATAGCCAGGTGAGCTAATGATAAACGCTCTCTCCATTTAGTATAGAATGTTAGGACAGATAGACGGACGACGGACACCAAGTGATGACAGAAGCTCACCCTAGCTTTCGCCAGGTGAGCTAAGGATAAACGCTCTCTCAAGTTAGTATAGAATGTAAGAACAGATAGACGGACGATGGACGCCAAGTGATGACAGAAGCTAACCCTAGCTATAGCCAGGTGATCTTATGATAAACGCTCTCTCCATTTAGTATAGAATGTAAGACAGATAGATGGACGACGGACACCAAGTGATGACAAAAGCTCACCCTAGCTATAGCCAGGTGAGCTAATGATATTCGCTTTCTCAAGTTATTATAGAATGTAGGGACAGATAGACAGACGACGGACGCCAAGTTATGACAGAAGCTGACCCTAGCTATAGCCAAGTGAGCTAAGGATAAACGCTTTCCCCAGTTAGTATAGAATGTTAGGACAGATAGACGGACGACGGACGCCAAGTGATGACAGAAGGTCACCCTAGCTATAGCCAAGTGAGCTAAGGATAAACGCTTTCTCAAGTTAGTATAGAATGTAAGGACAGATAGACGGACGACGGACGCCAAGTGATGACAAGCTCACCCTAGCTTTAGCCAGGCGAGCGAATGATACACGCTCTCTCCAGTTAGTATAGAATGTAAGGACAGATAGACGGACGACGGACGCCAAGTGATGACAAAAGCTCACCCTAGCTATAGCCAGGTGAGCTAATGATAAACGCTCTCTCCATTTAGTATAGAATGTTAGGACAGATAGACGGACGACGGACACCAAGTGAAGGCAGAAGCTCACCCTAGCTTTAGCCAGGTGAGCTAAGGATAAACGCTTTCTCAAGTTAGTATAGAATGTAAGAACAGATAGACGGACGATGGACGCCAAGTGATGACAGAAGCTGACCCTAGCTATAGCCAAGCGAGCTTATGATAAACGCTTTCTCAAGTAAGTATAGAATGTACGGATAGATAGACGGACCACGGACGCCAAGTGATGACAGAAGCTAACCCTAGCTATAGCCAGGTGATCTTATGATAAACGCTCTCTCCATTTAGTATAGAATGTAAAGACAGATAGACGGACGACGGACACCAAGTGATGACAAAAGCTCACCCTAGCTATAGCCAGGTGAGCTAATGATATTCGCTTTCTCAAGTTATTATAGAATGTAGGGACAGATAGACAGACGACGGGCGCCAAGTAATGACAGAAGCTGACCCTAGCTATAGCCAAGCGAGCTTATGATAAACGCTTTCTCAAGTAAGTATAGAATGTACGGATAGATAGACGGACGATGGACGCCAAGTGATGACAGAAGCTAACCCTAGCTATAGCCAGGTGAGCTTATGATAAACGCTCTCTCCATTTAGTACAGAATGTAAGACAGATAGACGGACGACGGACACCAAGTGATGACAAAAGCTCACCCTAGCTATAGCCAGGTGAGCTAATGATATTCGCTTTCTCAAGTTATTATAGAATGTAGGGACAGATAGACAGACGACGGACGCCAAGTAATGACAGAAGCTGACCCTAGCTATAGCCAAGTGAGCTAAGGATAAACGCTTTCTCCAGTTAGTATAGAATGTTAGGACAGATAGACGGACGACGGACGCCAAGTGATGACAGAAGGTCACCCTAGCTATAGCCAAGTGAGCTAAGCATAAACGCTTTCTCAAGTTAGTATAGAATGTAAGGACAGATAGACGGACGACGGACACCAAGTGATGACAGAAGCTCACCTTAGCAGTAGGGATAGACGGAGGACGGACGCCAAGTGATGACAGAAGCTCACCCTAGCTATAGCTAGGTGAGCTTATGATAAACGCTCTCTCCAGTTAGTATAGAATGTTAGGACAGATAGAGCTAGGGTGAGCTTCTGTCATCATTTGGCGTCCGTCGTCCGTCTATTTGTCCTTACATTCTATACTAACTGGAGAGAGCGTGTATCATTCGCTCGCCTGGCAATAGCTAGGGTGAGCTTGTCATCACTTGGCGTCCGTCGTCCGTCTAGCCAGGTGAGCTAATGATAAACGCTCTCTCCATTTAGTATAGAATGTTAGGACAGATAGACGGACGACGGACGCCAAGTGATGACAGAAGCTAACCCTAATTATAGCCAGGTGAGCTTATGATAAACGCTCTCTCCATTTAGTATAGAATGTAAGACATATAGACGGACGACGGACACCAAGTGATGACAAAAGCTCACCCTAGCTATAGCCAGGTGAGCTAATGATATTCGCTTTCTTAAGTTATTATAGAATGTAGGGACAGATAGACAGACGACGGACGCCAAGTAATGACAGAAGCTGACCCTTGCTATAGCCAAGCGAGCTTATGATAAACGCTTTCTCAAGTAAGTATAGAATGTACGGATAGATAGACGACGACGGACGCCAAGTGATGACAGAAGCTCACCCTAGCTATAGTAAGTATAGAATGTAATGACAGATAGACGGACGACGGACGCCAAGTGATGAAAGAAGCTCACTCTAGCTATAGCCAAGTGAGCTAAGGATAAACGCTTTCTCAAGTTAGTATAGAATGTTAGGACAGATAGACGGATGATGGACACCAAGTGATGACAAGCTCACCCTAGCTATAGCCAGGTGAGCTAAGGATAAACGCTTTCTCCAGTTAGTTTAGAATGTTAGGACAGATGGACGGATGACGGACGCCAGGTGATGACAGAAGCTCACTCTAGCTATAGCCAGGTGAGCTAAGCATAAACGCTTTCTCCAGGACAGATAAACGGACGACGGACGCCAAGTGATGACAGAAGCTCACCCTAGCTATAGCCAGGTGAGCTAAGGATAAACGCTTTCTCCAGTTAGTATAGAATGTTAGGACAGATAGACGGACGACGGACGCCAAGTGATGACAGTAGCTCACCCTCGCTATAGTAAGTATAGAATGTAGGGACGAATAGACGGACGACGCACTCCAAGTAATGACAAAAGCTCACCCTAGCTATAGCCAGGTGAGGTTATGATGAACGCTCTCTCCAGTAAGTATAGAATGTAGGAACAGATAGGCGGACGACGGACGCCAAGTTATGGCAGAAGCTCACCCTAGCTATAGCCAGGGGAGCTTATGATGAACGCTCTCTCCAGTTAGTATAGAATGTAGGGACAGATAGACGGACGACGGACGCCAAGTTATGACAGAAGCTCACCTTAGCTATAGCCAGGTGAGCTAATGATAAACGCTTTCTCCGGTAAGTATAGAATGTAGGGACAGATAGACGGACGACGGACGCCAAGTGATGTCAGAAGCTCACCCTAGCTATAGCCAAGTGAGCATTTTGAAGTTAGTATAGAATGTAAGAACAGATAGACGGACGACGGACGCCAAGTGATGACAGAAGCT
>MJUU01027772.1:0-16238 GCA_002080025.1 Modiolus philippinarum
GTTAAAATATGCTGAAAAATGACTAAGTTCAACAATGCATAAATTCAAGATTTTTTTTTTTCAAATCTGCCCAAAAAGGGAGGTGCACATCTTCAATGTGTCAAGAACAACTGTGTAAAGTTTCAAAAGCACCAGATATAAGGAGTCAGAGTTTCAAATTACACAAACTCAGTACTGTAATGTTAAAATTTAATGAATTTAATGAAAAAATGACTAAGTTCAACAATGCATAAATTCGACAATTTTTATCCAAATCTCACCAAAAGAAGAGGTGCACATCTTCAATGTGTTCAGAACAACTGTGAAAAGTTTTAAAAGCATCAGATATAAGGTGTCTGAGTTTCAGATTACACAAACTCAGTACCATAATGTTAAAATTTGATGAAAAAATGACTAATTTCAACAATGGATAAATTAGACAATTTTTATCCAAATCTCAACAAAAGGGGAGGTGCACATCTTCAATGTGTTCAGAACAACTGTGCAAAGTTTCAAAAGCATCAGGTATAAGGTGTCAGAGTTTCAGATTACACAAACTCAGTACCGTAATGTTAAAATTTGATGAAAAAATGACCAAGTTCAACAATTAATAAATTCCACAATTTTTTTCCAAATCTCACCAAAAGGGGAGATGCACATCTTCAATGTGTCAAAAACAACTGTGCAAAGTTTCAAAAGTATCGGGTTTAAGGTGTTGGAGTTTCAGATTACACAAACTTGGTACCCCCAAACCATGATCGACGGACAGACGGACGGACGGACGGACAGACGGACGGACGGACGGACGGAGTCGAGCGGCTCCTAGACCTGCGGTTACCGTTGGTGATGCAGGTAAAAAGATATGGTTGCTAGGCAGAATTCCAGAAAATAACAGGTCTTTGAGAGTTTCAGGAAATTTACCAAAATAAGAATCAAAGATTTTAGCAATTTGACTTTTGAAAATGATCATAATAACTGAAAGGAACTAAAAAAGCTGTGGTTGCTAGGTAGAATTCCAAAAATAACTGGTCTTTGAGAGTTCCAGGAATGGAAACCAAAATGGAATAAAAAACTTTTGCAATTTTATTATTAAACAAGATGTGTTTGTGAAACACTACATATGCCCCCAGATTCCGATTTTTACCCCTTTTTGACCCCTTTGACCTTGACCTTTGACCTAATTTTTTTTTGCATATTTATGTTCCTCTTGACTAGACCTATACACTTGCCAAGTATCAAAAGTCTACCTTATATAGTTCAAAAGTTATAGCCAAGGTTAAAGTTTCGGACAAACAGACAGACAGACAGGACAAAAACAATATGCCCCGATCCTCGATCTGGGGGCATAAAAATGTTTGTTTGATTCAAATTTATTAAAAAAGCATTGTTGCTAAGAAGAATTTCTAAAATAGCTTGTCTTGGAGAGTTTCAGAAAATTTACCAAAGTTGGAACCATGTTTAATTCTTAAGTGTTCAAAATTATGCTTGATACTAAAACACTGTTAAAATTTGTAACTGGATGCAAAAATTTCAAAAAATATTTTCAGGAAATTTACCAAAGTTGGAACCTGAATCAAAATTCCAACAGCCTGTTACACATCTGCTAATTTTATGCAGAAATGTCAATGTTACTGTAATTCTATTAAGATTCAAAGTCTCTATTCAACTTATTAACAACTAACATTGAAATTTTTAAGCAAAAAAAATTCTATTAAGATTCAAAGTCTCTATTCAACTTATTAACAACTAACATTGAAATTTTTAAGCAAAAAACTAAGTCCAAATTTAGAAACTAGAGGCTCAGAGACTGAGCCTGTGTCGCTTACCTGACAAAATGCTGAACAGCAGGGTTTCAATGTTCTCCATGGTGGCCATGTTTTTTGTCGAATTGAAATGAAATGAGCAATCTTTGTAAGGAACCTTCCATATGTCATTCCTGTAATTTGCTTCAGTGGTTTAAGATACGTTTATGAAAATGACCTTTTCCCATAGGGTCCAATGTTAAATATAAGTTTTGCACTGGTGGCCATGTTTTTTGTCAGATAAGAATAAAATGAGCAATCTTTGTAAAGGACCTTCCATACATCATTCCTGTAAAGTTTGGTTGCATTTGCTTCAGTGCTTACAAAGAAGTTGATGACAATGAAGTTTTCCCATAGGGTCCAATGTTAAATATAAGTTCTGCGTTGACGGCCATGTTTTTTGTCGGATTGGTACAAAATGAGCAATCTTTGTAAATGACCTTCCATACATCATTCTTGTAAAGTTTGGTTGTATTTGCTTCAGTGCTAACAAAGGAGTTGATGAAAATGATGTTTTCCCATAGGATCCAATGTTAAATATAGGTTCCATGCTGGCGGCCATTTTTTGTCGGATTGGTACAAAATGAGCAATCTTTGTAAAGGACCTTTCATACATCATTTCTGTAAAGTTTGGTTGAATTTGCTTCAGTGGTATTAGAGGAGTGTATGAAAATGACGTTTTTCCGATAGGGTCCAAAGTTTAATGTAAGTTCCGTGCTGGCGGCCACGTTTTTTGTTGGACTGGTACTAAATGAGCAATCCTTGTAAAGGACCTTCCATACATCATTCCTGTAAAGTTTGGTTGAATTTGCTTCAGTGGTGACAGAGGAGTTGATGAAAATGACGTTTTTCCCATAGGGTCAAATGTTAAAAATAAGTTCCATGCTGGCGGCCATGTTTTTTGTCAGATTGGTACAAAATGAGCAATCTTTGTTAAGGACCTTCCATACATCATTCTTGTAAAGTTTGGTTGAATTTGCTTCAGTGGTTTCAGAGGAGTGTATGAAACAACGGCAGTAGAATACCGAAGGAACAAGGGAAGCGATGACTACAAAAATCGAAGTCCAAAGACATGGCAAAAACGGTAACAGATAAAAACAAAGACAAAACAAGGATGTGAGACAGCTACAATGCACGGAAATAAAAAGATAACATTAAGAACTAAGGCACTCATAGTGTGAACTCCCATGAAAACCGGGAGTGACATCAGGTGCTCCAGAAGGGTAAGCATGTCCTGCTCCGCTAGCGGCACCCGTCTCACTATCAGTGAGTCAATCCAATTTTGAGTCAAATCCGATTATGTCAAATCCGTGAATTACGTTTTTTCCCATAGGGTCCAATGTTAAACCTAAGTTCCGCTATGGCGGCCATGTTTTTTGTCGGATGGGAACAAAATGAGCAATCATTGTAAAGGACCTTCCATATATCATTCCTGTAAAGTTTGGTTGAATTTGCTTCGGCTGTTTCAGAGCAGAAGATGAAAATGTCATTTTCCCATAGGGTCCAATGTTAAACCATGTTCCGTGCTGGCGGCCATGCTTTTTGTCAGATCAGAGCAAAATGAGCAATCATTGTTAAGGACCTTTAGTACATCATGCCTGTAAAGTTTGGTTGAATTTGCTTCAGTGATTTCAGAGAAGTGTATGAAAATGTGATTTTTCCCATAGGGTCCAATGTTAAACCTATGTTCCCCACTTGCGGCCATGTTCTTTGACGGATCGGAACGAAATGAGCAATCTTTGTAAAGGACCTTCCATACATCATTCCTGTAAAGTTTGGTTGAATTTGCTTCAGTGGTTCCAGAGGAGTTGATGAAAATGTGAAAAGTTAACAGACGGACGGACGGACGGACGGATGCCAAGTGATGGCAATAGGTCACACTGACCCTTTGGGTCAGGTGAGCTAAAAATACAGACAAGTGTAGACACAGATACGTCTCGTCTGTATATTAACATTGTCCACTAAACAGGATGAACTTAATACAGTAGGTTGAGAAAATTGATGTCAATATCACCTTTTAAGTATCTGATGAAATGCATGTATAGAAAGAAAACTAATGCAAAAAAAAAAACTAGAGCTGTCGCCGACTGGCAACCAATTATGCCCCCGCTAACTGAACCCTGAATCAATAGGATAAGTGCACCTTTAAGTGTGTGTGGACACAATACAAGTGTTGACACAGTACAAGTAAACACATGATGAAATACCACCCCATTTTTCCAGAAAACATATAGTCATAGCTGCCAACTGACCCGGATTCGTCAGGTTACACCTGTAATTTTGACCCTTCACCCGCATTTCTAATGACACCCGCCGTGTCACGGAATTCGTTACGTTCACCTGGATTGACCAAGAATTATGCCGTACCGGAATCGTGCCGTATATTAGAAAATAAAAGCATTCGGAATCATCGAGAGTTTTCAATTATTTTGAAGCATTCTGAATCAATGTAAACAAAGACAGCGGTTACTCTTAGAAAACATTCAATTAACACTAATTGGGATGAGTTGTTTATTCAGTAAAGCTCGTATTGACATTTGATAAAAGGCCAGGTGGGGGGAAATGTGACTCTATGACGTGGAAGTTATCTGCAGCTTTGTTTCGTACTAAAAGATAAAAAATTTTGGAAGCAATGCACTGCACTTGAATAATTAATTTTTGGAGATTACCATTTGATTAAAATTTGTTTGGTTCTGTATATTATTCATCATTAAAGAAGTTTTTTTTATTCATAAAAATAGTAAGAACTAGGTCAGAACTGACGTGTTCTATTGTGATGTTACATAATCAGTTTCTGTTAGGAATGACCCCATGATCAGTTAAATATATTCTTAAATTTGCTGATATTGATACAAAACCTTTACACTGACAGGAATGAGCTAGAAAAGTGTAAACCATCATGCTGGAATACTTTCACAAATGGTCCAATATACAGTAACATGTGTATAACACCCAAGACTTCCAAATGTTTCATCACAAAAAGTTCGTTACACACTATGACCCTCATTTTCATGTTCAAATGAGGGTCATGACCCTCATTTGGGCTTTCAGAGGTTGACAGGTATGCATATAGTTGAATTATTTCCCTTTCAAAATTTTATCAGCAATCATATTTCCATGTGGTGAGCCCTTGAATCATTTGTATTGGTGGTAGACAGCCTTTCTGTTAAGTTTCATCCAAGCTGAGGCATTTCTAATTTTCTCACCTTTTTCGGTTTCCATGGAAATGGCAGCCATTTTGAAAATTCTGAGCCCAAAAATCATTTCAATGGGTGCTAGGCAACCTTCCAGTAAAGTTTCATCCAATTTGAGACATTTTGAATTTTCCCGCCTTTTTCAGTTTCCATGGCAACAACCCTCATTTTGAAATATCTGAGTCCATAAATCATTTCTATGGGTGCTAGGCAACCTTCTAGTAAAGTTTCATCCAATTTGAGACACTTCAAATTTTCCTGCCTTTTTCAGTTTCCATGGTAACGGCAGCTATTTTGAAAGTTCTAAATGATGTCTGTTTGTGTACATCTAATCATTATAAGTTAGATTCCTTTGAAGTTGTTGAAATTTGCTTGCAAAGTTTTTGAAAAACATCATAAGTTGCATGTGTTTTTATTCGTATGGACGGACAAACGAACGGACGAACAGAAGTTTGGATGAACGGACAGACAAGGGTAAAACAATATTGGTGTTAGAAAATGAACATAAATGTAAAAATCAACAAAGTCACTGAACCATGAAATTAAGGTCAAGGTACTTGACAGACTGGCATCTATCTACTAAGATGTAACAACCAACCTAATATGGAAAGCCCAGACATTACAATTGCTGGGAAGTGGACATAAATGTTATTAAAAACTAACAAAGTCACCGAACCATGAAAGTGAGGTCAAGGTTACATGACAGTTGTCAGACTGGCATGTACCCACTAGGATATAACAATTAGCCAAGTATTATATGTCTAAGTGTTACAATTGCTGAGAAATGGACATGAATGTAAAAAATTAAGGAAGTCAATGAACCATGAAATTGAGGTCAAGGCTAAACGACAGGTGTCAGACTGGCATGTATCCTGTAAGTTATAGCAATACAACAGATATGGTGTTTCTATACATTACAATGGCTCAGAAATTGACTTGAATGTAAAACTGTCGCAAAATTACGAAGTCACTGAAGCATGCAAATGAGGTCGAGGTCAAATGTATTGTGTATAAAATGCACTCCCTTTCTCAGAGGAAAAGAATCAGAAAAAATCTATTTCATGTGTAAAAAACGCACTTAAATTTTCAACAATATGTTCTGTCCAAAAATGTCTAGAGACGCCGCGAGTTACCTTGTGGACTGAATTAAATGGAATACATGATGCTTTATTCACTTATATTTAGAGGAATAACTGTACATGTATTTATTTAATGGTTTGTTCAAACATTATGGGAATTTGCAAACAAAAAATATTGATTTTGTAAACACAGGAAGTTTATCTCCAAGCATAATTAAAAGTCAAAGGCGGTTACAGATACGTAAATTTTACGGTTTGCCTTTGGTAAATTTTTAAGTGATATTCCCCTATTGATTTCATAATCAGTTTATGCATTAATTAACTTCATTTAAACTATCCCTTTTCATAAATATAATTACATTATGACTTGCAAGTATCGTGTACCCCTGAAAACCGGAACCAGCATCACCTAATCAAAACAAACGTGAAGGACACGATCGAGATGAAAATTTGGGTACTGGGAAATCTCTGAATATTCACGTTGTATACATAGAAAACAATACACATCTAATCATGTTAACATTAGCAAACTTTGTTATCATCAAACACAGTTTCGTATCTGGATCACAACAAGGATTTTATACTTATATTTCCAATGTCATTTCCGGTCTGAAGTTAAGTTAGTGGTGGTCAGAAAAAAAATGGTCTTTTGAAGTTCGCATGTATAAAACGCATCCCCTTTCACTAGGACCTTTCTGGGGAAAATATGTGTGTGTAATACACACCATAAAACGGTACCCACTAAGATACATCAATACACAAGATATCATACATCTATGCATTACAAATCCTGAGAAAAGGACTTGAATGAAAACTATGATGCAATTTTTATGAAGTCATTGAACCATGATGACAAAGTCAAGGTCATCTGAAACAAATAATGGAAAGCTGAAACCATCAGCTACCTGTGGACACAAGATGTTGTATATAAGTGATAAACTTCAAAAGTTATTAAGGTTTTAGAAAAGTTTACGCTGCCAACGCCGCCCTTGCCGCCAGAAAGGTATACCTATGTTTCCCTTTCAATGACTATCGTTGCAGGCGAGACAAAAAAACTAAAAAAATATTCCAATTTTTTCAGCTTGAGGTAATTTTCTGACAACTTTTTGTGAAATTTTAATCAGATTTAATAGCTTCATTTGACTTTTAAAACATAGGTAATCAATGATTACAAAGTTCGCCTCATTTTGGCACTTTGTCGCAGCAACCAAATTTTGCCTGGATGCTTACTTACTTACATTTTTGAAGATGAACGGCTGATTTTCCCATTAATTTAAAGATGTCTGCTAGTTGTTCTAAGTGGAAGTATTTCAAAAACACCTTGGTTTTTCTGAAATCAATCATAATTTTTTTTTCAAACATACAAGTATATGAAATGTTGCTAACAATGCAGATGCATGAGGAGCTTTAAATAAACATATAAAGTAGCAATCCAAAGGGAAACATGCAACCTTCTCAAACATGTTATAGAAGTAGTTTAATAACAATATTATTTCTGAACAGTCCATACTTTGATCTGACCTATTGGCCATACAAAATTAATTAACTGGTTCTCAGGCCATTTTTCATTGAAACATATGAGGGAGGGAGGTGATTTTTTTTATCTTTTTATTTGCCAAAAAATAGATGAGGCAGCTTTTTACATTGTAAAAACCACCAAAAATGTAGTGAGGGAGGTGATTTTTTATTTTTATTTTATTGATATGGCGAAAAATAGGGTCAATGAGGGGCTTTTTTCAAGCCTCCAACTAGATGAGGGAGGGCCTGAGAACCAATAAATTTTTTTTTCATGGCCTAAGACTTGAACAACATTCTACTACTCATTATAAGCACCTATTTTTTATGATAATGGTCTAGGGACTTAATCAAACCTAAGTTCACCACAGTGTAGTGTTGTTGGGCACGAACTTACATGATCATGCATACCATTCAAACCAGAAAAAAAAATTTACAGTAAAATCTGGTTTTTGACCCAAATTGCCTCAAACATTTTCACACATTGATTTTTTTCAATTGCACCCCCTAACTTTAGATCCTGAATCTGTACCTAGTTGTAATATGTACAATGTATGTGTTTTTCTTCCTGTCCATAGTTGTAATATGTACAATGTATGTGTTTTTCTTCCTGTCCATAGTTGTAATATGTACAATGTATGTGTTTTTCTTCCTGTCCATAGTTAATATGTACAATGTATGTGTTTTTCTTCCTGTCCATAGTTGTAATATGTACAATGTATGTGTTTTTCTTCCTTTCCATAGTTGTAATATGTACAATGTATGTGTTTTTCTTTCTGTACATAGTTGTAATATGTACAATGTATGTTTTTCTTCCTGTACATAGTTGTAATATGTACAATGTATGTGTTTTTCTTCCTGTACATGTGTCTCTTTGATGGTTTCAAGGTTAAGTCCAGGATTTTCCCTTGTAAGAATATATGCTAATCCCTTCAGTATTTGTCAGTTGTTATGGCAGATTTCCTGGAGAATTAACATATTATATTTGAAATTCTTCAATGAACATACCAATATTCCTCTGGTAACCTCTATAACAACTTCTTCAAAACTCCTGTCTTTTGTCTGTTAATCAAACAATCAAAGCTCTATATAATTCTATTGTTTACCAATTTGTAATCACTGGAGTATCAAGGTAAAACCCTCCCGGTGATACAAATTGGCATATTGTAAAATTCTAAAGAAATTTGATAGTTTACTAAACAAGACAAAAGAGAGTAGTTTTGAAGGAGTTCTTATAGGTGTTATTTGAGGAACATAAGTTTATTCATTGATTAAATGCAAATAAAATATGTTAATGCTCCTGGAAATCAGACATAATTAACTCATGATTTTAATATACATGTATTCATTTGTGGAGAATTTGTATGATAGTATATACATGCAAACATGTTTCATAAAATGCTTACCCAACTTGCCATCCCTTTATTTTACTGGCCTTTAAAATCTCTATACAGTTCTCTTTTGTCCCTGGTAAACTTGGTTTACATAAAATAATTTTATACCTACAAAATACAGTAGAGGCTAATTAGAAAGGTATTTGTTCGCATACATTTTTTTCATATTGGCAGAGGAAATATAATTTATGATGACATAATCATATCTTATAACAATTCAATTTTTTCTAGAATGAAATAAAATTTTGTGCAAAAGGTGTTTGAACATTTAATTTGTCAATCACTAAGAAATGTAGCAGCATAATTTTTTTTTTAATTTTCAATAACATCTTTTTCTTTTTATTTTATAAAAATAACTGTAAGCTCAAAATCTTACAAAAAACTGAAGTGTATATTTAGATATCATTGGAATGATGCTTAGATTGTAGCAATAAATTTGGGCTGCCTTAGTGTCAAAGCTAAGAATAAGGCAAGATTTATATTCAAAATCATGGAGAAATGCTGCTTCCCAGAAAATTGTACAAATTATGATAAACTGGTCTGATTTACTGTTTTGATGACATGAATTCTGCATGGTCATAGTATATGAAAGTAAACTAATTTACATTTTTTATACAACACAAATTATATGATGGTTACATACTTGTCAACAAATTCAGGAAATGTAGGTCTTACTGCAAACCCTTCTCTTCTGATCTTTATAGTTTCTAGCATGCCTGTGTACAGTAGCTGTAACAAATTTCAGATTCAGTATTGATATTAGAATTTATTGTAAACTTAGTTAAAATATGATTAAAATAAAACCAGATGATTTCTTAAACAACGATTAAAATACCATTTCTATTGCAAAAACGAAAAACATCCCTTGTTTGTTTATTATAAAATCACATAGTTTCAATGCATGCTCTGACATGGAAATAAATTGTCTTGGCCTTATTATGATATATATAGGATCTTTGATTATATACGAAAATCAAAACACATAAATTTTTAGCATACTTTTTTCACTAGAATCTGCAAAATTTTTGACCCGCGAAAATAACCAGCTATATGGTAATTTGTCTTTCCTTTGAACAAGCATACTTATTTTGTTCCACTATTACAAATCTTTTAATTTTCTTTGATGATAAATTAGGAATTTTACATATAAATTACATGTAATACACAACTACCTGTTCTTAATATACACCGAGTAAAAAATTCCTGATTTAAACATATCAAACAATATATTTGCCACTGACTTTGCTAATGACATACCTGCTCCTTAATATAAACTGCATCAAACTTTCCTGGTACTTTGACATGATTTGGTTTCAGACATCGCACAAATATAGGTGTGGCTGACGTCATCCTCTCCATTAGTATTTGTAATGAATTCTGTAATACATTAGGATGTAAACTGGTTAAATACTAATGAAGTATATAAATACTATAAATAAAAAGGTGAAAAAAACACTGAAATATCAGAATTGAAAAAAAAACACATCAAAGTTTTTATAGTTCATTAATCTCGCAGCAAACACACTCTTTGAAACATATTGTATAATTATTACCTTTCATGTTTTCAGCATACAAAAATAACTATCATACAGTTTTAAACTAACCTTGAACTTTCTTCCAACAGTCTGTTTTCTCTTTCTACCGCTGTCTACTGTAGGTCTCGGTATACTCACAGTAAACACACTCTCTTAAGAACTCACATATACACTAACACTGAACATGCTGAATCCATCACTATAAAATATATTAAACTGACCTTGAACTGTCCTCCAACAGTCTGTTTTCTCTTTCTACCTCTGTCTACTGTAGGTCTCGGTATACTCACAGTTAACACACTCTCTTAAGAACTCACATTCATCACTATAAAACATATTAAACTGACCTAGAACTGTCCTCCAACAGTCTGTTTTCTCTTTCTACCTCTATCTACTGTAGGTCTCGGTATACTCACAGTAAACACACTCTCTTAAGAACTCACATACACTAACATTGAACATGCTGAATCCATCACTATAAAATATATTAAACTGACCTTAATCTGTCCTCCAACAATCTGTTTTTGTCTTTCTACCTCTGTTTACTGTAGGTTTCGGTATACTCACAGTAAACACACTCTCTTAAGAATTCACATTCATCACTATAAAACATATTAAACTGACCTTGAACTGTCCTCCAACAGTCTGTTTTCTCTTTCTACCTCTGTCTACTGTAGGTCTCGATATACTCACAGTAAACACAATCTCTTCAGAACTCACATATACACTCACACTGAACTCATCACTATAAAACATTTTAAACTGACCTTGAACTGTCCTCCGACAATCTGTTTTTGTCTTTCTACCTCAGTTTACTGTAGGGCTCGATATACTCACAGTAAACACACTCTCTTAAGAACTCACATATACACTAACACTGAACATGCTGAACTCATCACTATAAAACATATTAAACTGACCTTGAACTGTCCTCCAACAATCTGTTTTTGTCTTTCTACCTCAGTTTACTGTAGGTCTCGATATACTCACAGTAAACACACTCTCTTAAGAACTCACATATACACTAACACTGAACATGCTGAACTCATCACTATAAAACATATTAAACTGACCTTGAACTGTCCTCCAACAATCTGTTTTTGTCTTTCGACCTCAGTCTACTGTAGGTCTCGGTATACTCACAGTAAACACACACTCTAAAGAACTCACATATACACTCACACTGAACTCATCACTATAAAACATATTAAACTGACCTTGAACTGTCCTCCAACAGTCTGTTTTCTCTTTCTACCTGCATCTACTGTAGGTCTCTGAAATATAAATACTTATTGCTAATTAAAAGTGCTCTTTTCTTAAAAATGCATTTTTTAGTCAAATATTACCAGTTAGACATTTTACTCTGTATACTTTTTCGACCAATCAATTAAAATTATCCAAAGTTTCTAAAGGAGAAAAGGGATTCAGAGGGCTGAGCCTGCATTACTCACTTGAAGAAAAAATTCAAGGTTTGTAGAATACCTTACATCATTACAGTAAAGTCTGATTCAAAATTGCTTTAGTGTTGATTGTAATATATTAAACTATCTTCTGCCCTGGATGCAGGTCAGGTTTCTTGGTGGATCAAAACTTAGGTAGCAAATTTTGTAAATAATCATGATCCATAAATGTA
This sequence comes from Modiolus philippinarum, assembly GCA_002080025.1. Lineage (NCBI taxonomy): Eukaryota > Metazoa > Mollusca > Bivalvia > Mytilida > Modiolidae > Modiolus > Modiolus philippinarum. The sequence continues at coordinate 12,132 of MJUU01027772.1, forward strand.
ATGTTTGGTTGCATTTGCATTAGAAGTAAAAAGTTACCTACCTTGCACTTCCTTGTATATCTTACGGACTTTCCGGATTGTAAAACTAGAGTAACCTTGCTTGCTCCTAATTTTACACCTAATGGAATTCCTGGATTGCAAAGCTAGAGTTACCTACCTTGTTCATCCTTGTACATCTAGTGGACTTTCTGGATTGTAAAGCTAGAGTTACCTACCTTACTCTTCCTTTTATGTCTAGTGGACTTCCTGGATTGAAAAGTAAGAGTTGCCTACTTGCTCCTCCTTAAGCTTTTACGTCTAGTGGATTTCCTGGATTGTGAAGCTAGGGTTACCTACCTTTCTCATCCTTGTACGTCTATTGGACTTCCTGGATTGTAAAGTTGGAGTTACCTACCTTGCTCATCCAGTGGACGTCCTGGATTGTAAAGTTGGAGTTACCTACCTTGCTCCTCCTTGAACGTCTATTGGACTTCCTGGATTGTAAAGTTGGAGTTACCTACCTTGCCCCTCCTTGTACGTCTATTGGACTTTCTGGATTGTTAAGTTGGAGTTACCTACCTTGCTCCTCCTTGTACGTCTAGTGGACTTCCTGGATTGTAATGCTAGAGTTACCAACCTTGTTCCTCCTTGTATGCGAGTGGACTTCCTGGATTGTAAAGTTGGAGTTACCAACCTTGCTCCTCCTTGTATGCGAGTGTAAAACTAGAGTTACCTACCTTGCTCCTCTTTAAGCTAGAACATCTAGTTGATTTTCCTGGATTGTAAAGCTAGAGTTTCCTACCTTGCACTTCCTTGTACCTCTAGTGGACTTCATGGATTGTAAAGCTTGAATTACCTACCTTGTTCCTCCTTGTATGTGAGTGGACTTCATGGATTGTACAGCTAGAGGTACCTACCTTGCTCCACCTTGTCCGTCTAGTGGACTTCCTGGATTGTGAAGTTGGAGTTACCTACCTTGTTCCTCCTTGTAGATCTAGTGGACTTCCTGGATTGTAAAGCTAGAGTTACCTACCTTGCTCATCCTTGTACGTCTAGTTGATTTCATGGATTGTAAAGCTAGAGTTACCTACCTCATTCCTCCTTGTACGTCTAGTGGACTTCATGGATTGTAAAGCTAGAGTTACCTACCTTGCTCCTCCTTGTATGCGAGTGGACTTCATGGATTGTAAAGCTAGAGTTACTTACCTTACTCCTCCTTGTACATCTAGTGGACTTCCTGGATTGTAAAAATGGAGTTACCTTCCTTGTTCCTCCTTGTACGTCTAGTGGACTTCCTAGATTGTAATGCTAACGTTACCTACCTTGCTCCTCCTTGTACATCTAGTGGACTTCCTTGATTGTAATGCTAAAGTTACCTAGCTACCTTACTCCTCCTTGTACGTCTAGTGGACTTCCTGGATTGTAAAGTTGGAGTTACCTACCTGGTTCCTCCTTGTACGTCTAGTGGACTTCTTGGATAGTAAAGCTGGAGTTACCTACCTTGTTCCTCCTTGTATGTCTAGTGGACTTCCTGGATTATAATGCTAAAGTTACCTACCTTGCTCCTCCTTGTATTCAAGTGGACTTAATGGATTGTAAAGCTAGAGTTACCTACCTTGCTCCTCCTTGTATGCGAGTGGACTTCATGGATTGTAAAGCTAGAGTTACCTACCTTACTCCTCCTTGTACATTTAGTGGACTTCCTGGATTGTAAAGTTGGAGTTACCTACCTTGTTCCTCCTTGTACGTCTAGTGGAATTCTTGGATTGTAATGCTAAAGTTACCTACCTTGCTCCTTCTTTTTACATCTAGTGGACTTCATGGATTGTAAAGCTAGAGTTACCTACCTTGCTCCTCCTTGTATGTGAGTGGACTGCCGGGATTGTAAAGCTAGAGTTACTTACCTTGCTCCTCCTTGTACATCTAGTGAATTTCCTGTATTGTAAAGCTAGAGTTACCTACCTTGCTCTTCCTTGTACGTCTAGTGGACTTCCTGGATTGTAAAGCTAGTGTTCCTGTCCTTGTTATCTGTGCTAAGAAAATAAATACAAAGTTTAGGCCACTCTTTTTCTATTTTAACAAGGCAATAATTTAAGAAATTTCAGTTCTTATTTGTCAGATGTTTGATTTTGTTCTGAGTTGTGTATTTTTATTTTTTATTCGTTTGAATAGTAGAGTAATATTTGCTATTGTGCACTTGAACTACATATTAACATATATTCAATATTTTGGCAAGTACACTCACTTTTGCAGTTTTGGACCACAACCTTGTTTAAAACAAAAATTTGTCAAAGAAAAGTTTTATGAAACAGTTAGCCATCTAGGGAATATAATAAAGGTGTGCTAGTGATTAACATTGTTTTCATTCAGAAACATCTTGTGTATTTTATAAGAGAAAACAGAGGAAAAAAGTTTTCAAATAAAACATTAAAAACTAGAGAATGTGTCCATAAGACATGGATGCCCCGCCGACAAATTTATCACAACAGATAACCTAAGTCAATCAGGCATAAAAATTAGTTCCCAGTCAAGAATCAACTGGAAGTGATATAACAGATGATTAATTTGATGAAATATCCCATTGGTACAATGTGTAGTTGTTAAGAAATGGACATAAATGCATAATTTAACAAAAGTCACTCAAGCATAAAATATAGGTCAAAGTTACCTAAATGTGAATGTTTTTGGTAGTACTCATCAAGGCAATTAATATGATGAAATATCCCATTGGTACAATGTGTAGTTGTTGAGAAATGGACTTGAACGCAAAATTTAACAAAAGTCACTCAAGCGTAAAATATAGGTCAAAGCTATCTAACTGTCAATGTTTTGGGTAGTACTCATCAAGGCAATTAATTGATGAAACATCATATTGGTATAATATGTAGTTGTTGAGAAATGGACTTTAACGCAAAGTTTAACAAAAGTCACTAAAGTGTAAAATGTAGGTCAAAGCCACCTAACTGTCAATGTTTTGGGTAGTACTCATCAAGACAATTAATTGATGAAACATCATATTGGTATAATATGTAGTTGTTGAGAAATGGACTTTAACGCAAAATTTAACAAAAGTCACTCAAGATAGGTCAAAGCCACCTAACTGTCAATGTTTAGGGTAGTACTCATCAAGGCAATTAATTTGATGAAACATCATATTGGTATAATGAGTAGTTGTTTAGAAATGGACTTTAACGCAAAATTTAACAAAAGTCACTAAGCGTAAAATGTAGGTCATGGATCCCTAATTGTTGGTGAATCAGGTAGTACTAATAAAGGTGCATGTACTGATGCAATATTACAAAAATACTACAAGAGGTTGCCAATATATAGACCTAAACACAAAACTTAACATCGGACGGACGTACGTGGCAGGGCATAAAAATTCTGTCTCTGCCCTACAAAGGTCTCTAAAGCCAAATGGCTGATATCAATCATGCCTTATTGGAAATTTCTTTTTTTTATGCCCCGCCACGTAGTGAAAGGGGCATATAGATTTACTCTTGTCCGTCCGTCCGTACGTCCCGATGTTAAGTTTTGCTTTTAGGTCCATATTTTGGTTACCACTTGTAATATTTTAATAATATTACATCGATACATGCACCTTGATTAGTACTACCAGATTCACTAACAATTAGGGATCCATGACCTACATTTCACGCTTGAGTGTCTTTTGTTAAATTTTGCGTTTAGGTCCATTTCTCATCAACTACTCATCATACCACAATGATGTCTCATCAAATTAATCACCTTGATGACTACTACCCAAATCATCAAGAATTAAGTGGCTTTGACCTATATTTTATGCTTGAGTGACTTTTGTTAAATTTTGCGTTTAGGTCCATTTCTCATCAANGTCGTAAACTTTTCATTCAAACATCTTCTTCTCTTCTCTGAAACAGCTTGGGCCAATTGGAACCAAACTTGGGCACAATGGTCCTTAGGTGGCCCCTTTTAAAAAAAATGTCTGGCAAGTCCGTATCATATCCAAGATGGCCACCAGCACGGAACGTGGTTTAACAATGGACCCTATGGGAAAGCATTCAAAGATCTTCTCTGAAACCACTGCGCCAATTGGAACCAAACTTGGTCACAATAGTCCTTCGGTGGTCCCCTTTAAAAATTTTGTCC
>MJUU01027773.1:3638-18642 GCA_002080025.1 Modiolus philippinarum
GGGGGGGGGGCGCGACCAATATTTTTTTCAAAAGTGGGGGGGGGCCCGGAACCCAATTTTTTTAAAACCCCTAGGAATTTTAAATATTTTCCGATCTAAGGGGGGGCCCGGGCCCTCCCGGCCCCCCTAAATCCGCCACTGTAATTCCCCAATTTTGCTAAGCGGGGGATAAATGCACGTTAATTGGTACCTATAGTATGTAATTCTCCACACGAATATCTAAAATATCACTCAAAGTGGCCACTTCTGTGACCAGGTATCTATTTTTTTTTGTTAGTACCGAATTGTCCAACACAAGTCCTGAAATGTCTAGTACCGAGTACCGAAATGTCCGAGTCATTACCGAATTGTCCAGGTACCGAAATGTCCAGGTACCGATATATATGTCTAGGATTCTGTGGAGTGCGTATTTAATTATTAAGGGGTATTAAATATAACTCAACTGTGTACAAAAAATGATCTACTTTTCATTATAAAGTACAGATTTATTTATTCCATGGGGTACTTTTTAGGTGAAGGGCGGTAAAGTGTAAGCGTCAAATTAACCGTGTGATTAAAAGCGCTTGGGTGACTAGGAGAGTCAGCTTCCGGTTTATATCATTGAAGATTTTGACTGATCTGAAACAGTTCACATTTTTTATATTGACAACTTGCAAAGACTGGAATATATATTGATTTTGTTTATAACCTAGAGAAAAAAGTGCACTATTTACAATTTTAACTATTTCCATAAGAGATGTATCTTTCCCAATTTGTATGTGAACCGTGAACTGTCAAAACTTGTTGGATCGGATTTTGATATTTAAGAATTTAATTCTAGATTTTCGATCATTGGTATTATATTGTTCAACATCAAACAAATGCGAGAGTGACACTAGGGTTTGAAGTATATCTCACGATTTCAAATTCTTTAATACCTATAGTTTCATGTACAAATGTACAAGACAAAATCTTTTCAAAAATGGATGATAGCAAGAGATTTGCAACTGTAGAAGATGAGAGGGATTACTGGAGAAAAACTGCTGAAAAGTTTAAACAAGAGTAAGAAGTTATTTTAAGGGCATATTCAGACCAGATACAATTTTACTTTGACACGCTTTAATAGATTAAAAGATAAGAATGAAACTGGTGTATCAAAAATACATGTACACATGTATAATTTAAAATCTAACTCCTTGCAATAGTGGGAAATAAAAACACCTTCCATATTTTGTCCTGTCTGGTATTGCCATTATACTATCAGGTTTTGTTCTGTGATCTACATCTGCAGGTTACTTCTAAACATCAATATACTAGTGTTGGGAATCGGATACAAAAATCATAATCGATTAAATGGAATAATCAGATGTACTTTCCGATTCGATTATCGATTATAATCAGATACTTTTATAATGCTTATAGAGTTTGGTTTTAACCAAGTTTGCTGGGTACCAGGTTGTTTCGCTACTAATACCTGTTCGCTCCGGGTTATTTCGCATCGGGTTGTTTCACCCTGAAAAGTGGGTCGTTTCGCTCCGATAATTAAAGGTAATATAATGCGTAATTGGCTATCGATGAATATAATATTATCATAATTATGTTGGATTTACTTTTGAATTTAATTAATAAAAAAAAGTGAACAATGATAATTAAAGGTAATATAATGCGTAATTGGCTATCGATGAATATAATATTAACATAATTATGTCGGATTTACTTTTGAATTTGATTAATAAAAAAAAGTGAACAATGATTTCAAAACCTACATCCTAATCAAATAATGAAGTAATTAAATAGTTTCAGACACAATCATTTAATATAAAAAGGTTTTATAGCTACATGTAAGTAATGATTAATCATTATTTGATCTATCAGAATATAATTTATTAATCAGTGTTTTTACATTAAAATTATTAAGACACAAGCGCTTGCATACATGTACTCCTTGAGAAAATATTATATAAAAAAAAACATTTTATACTTTTGGGCAATTCTTTGATCTTGTGTGTGAGAGAGGGTAAATGAAGGTTGTGTGTTGTAGTGCAATTTTTAGTCTAATTCTTTTTTTTTTATAATGTTTTATTTTTTTAATAATGTTTTAGTCTAATTCTTGTTTTAATTGTTTTGTGTAATAAATTATAAACTATCTGTATATTTTTATCTCTAAGTCCAGATTCAGAATAAACCAAAGTGAAAAAAAAAAGAAAAATATACTGTGGAAAAAAACAAAAACAAAATGGCATCTTGTTAAGAATCTCGGAGTTTACTGTCCAGGAGTGCAATTCAATTTAACAAAAACTCATTTTATCATGCAAGTCAACTGCAAGTGTGTTTTTCTCCATTCTGCTTAGTTCTTGGTCTCTGTCACCAACAGTGTCTTTTGTCGATATTTTGATATTCTTTGTGTTTCTACAGTGTTAGAGAAAAATATAGTTCTGGAAAATGATCAAATTCCACCAAAAACCATAAAAATTACATCTAAGAGAGACTGAACAGAAATATCTAGATGTCTATATGTCTTTGCTCTGAAAGATTCACCCATTTTTGGTACTCCCAAAATAGATCCTGTGATAAAGGAAACAGTTTAAAAAACAATTTGTAAAACTGGAGCGAAACGACCCAGGGCAAACGGGAATCGGTGCGAACTCACCCGGGGCGAAAGAGAATAGGAGCGAAATAACCCAGGGTGCGAATGGGATTCGATGCGAAACCACCCGGATTCAGTTTGCTGTGCAGTTATATTGCATGAATTCAAACAAGTATCAATTTCACTGTCCATTTGAAAATGCCTATGTATTTATCATGTTTATAACATATTGCTTGAGAAAAATCCTAAACAGTATGCTATATTAAGAGAACTCTGCTTCTGATAAACAATTTTATTACTATTTATCACCCATTCTAGAATTATCAGACAGAAAAATGTTAATTTTTTTGCAAAATTTAACTGACATCCGATTATCGTTTATTGAAAATCGATCGATTATTGATTATAATCGATCATCGGAACATCACCACAATATACTGATGAAACTAGAAGGTGTGATACCAAGCAAAATTCATAGATTAAAGATAAGAATTGGACTGGTCTATCACTAATCCCTTTTGGGATTCGAAGCCAGAGATTTTTTTTGATATTGCAGAATTCGCTAAAATTGTCGGTCCTGACCACCAAAAAACGAGTAGGTAGGGCAAAATTTATTGTTTGTGATGGTCCTGATGACCGCCAAAATAAAACAGCTGTTGAAGGTTACTTTTCTCACATCGGTTTTTAGATATATCATTTGGTACTGGTTTCAGTATTTTAAATGCTACTAGTATACCAGTCATGCCAGTTCAAATAATATGGCCTAACTGTTATCACCACCGGTTTTCCAACACCAGGGAAGCGTATGGTGGCTGCAAAGGAACCTACCAAGGAATTAAATGTCTAAAGATTAGAATCATAAAGGTAGATGGGCGCGGCGATGCTTCTCGAACAAATGGCAATGCTAGAGGGAAAGGATACTCGCGGTACGATGATGAAATGCAACTGATTTCAAGTTATGTACTTTTGAATTTCAAATTTGAAAAATAAAAACTAATTTATTTGTAGAAAAAAAATTAAGACTTAGTTCGACTAATGGCAAATTAAAGTGTCAATGGTACCCACACCAAGGGCCTCATCATTTTTCCTATTGGGCTACCCATAACGAGAAACGGGTGTCATTGAAAGTGTTCCACCTAAATTTTGTGGCAAAACAACAAGCAAACCAGAATCCCAAAAGACCCCTGCCTACATTTCTTGGCAAATATCAATATAAATTATAATTAATTCAAAAAATTTGGATGATTTATTGATAAATTAGAGTGTAAAGTCCAGTGAGCAATATATCGGCTATATCAAGTTGAGAACAATTTAATTAATTCAAAAAGTTATGAATAAAAGTATAAAGAAATAAAGATGGAAGGAAAAACCGGGGCTACTAATTGTGGTTGCCACTGGAAAGAAAAAGAGAAAATGGGTAGGGGAAGGAAATTTATATGACTCCATGTGAGTGAAAAATATAGAAGAGGTCTTTATACTTCATGGAGCATGGTATTTCTCCTCACAGTTTGGTTTGTGGTCAGCCTTTCCATATTACCTGACTACCTAACCTAGACGGGGCTTTCCAGTATCCACCACCTGGTGACGAGCCAAATTTTTGAACATGTTGAAGGACTGGTAAACATTTTGTAGAACTGACAGAAAACCTGAACTTGCTTATCCCATGACTGGCAGACCAAAAAGACTTTTCGCGACCTCTGATATTGCCTGCCTCCCAATCCCTTACCAACCATGTACATTTGTTGTAGTTCTATTTGGGGAAAATGTTTTCAGGTACCCCCACCTCGTTCCGGGTAAAATAACTTTTGAAGTTGGAAACGTACAATATCGGGGCTTGTGGAATCAAATGAGGACATATTTTTCTTCAAGAAACCATAAAAATATTGAACTGGACTTGCCTGGTATGGAAGTTACAGCTCCTTCTTTCAGATTGTCGCTTCAAAATGCATTCGTTTATTCCATCTTGTTTTTCAGAAGTTTGATCACGTGATTGATATTTAAAGACAGCATGTGGCTATAGTCTTTTTCGTGGTAGATTTTTGTCTTCTCTGCAATGTATCAAAAGTGAAAAAATTACCATGAAAAAGTCTATAGCATGTTCTGGTTATCACGTGATCAAACTATACAACACCAAATGAGTCTGCTCTTCTTAGAAAAAGATAGACGGGGTCTTTATACTGCATGGAACTTGGCATTTCTCCACACAGTTTTGCTAGAATATTTCGGTCAGGCTTTCCATATTTTACCCTGACTATGTACATGTAGATAGGGGAAATGGGAATTCGAACATGCCTGGCAGCTCTGTAGCCGGACTTGTGTAAACCCTGAATAAACTTGAAACCTGTCTAATCCAACACAAATCTGGGGACCTTTTCTATTAACTCTTTACCTACCAGAGCTTTTTTCAAAAAAAGTCTTTTCTTTTTTATGCATCCCACCCCACCTAAAATGGTGTTTTTTTTACGTTTTTTTCTGCACAAAAGTCGTTCCAGAGAACCGGAACTGATGCCAAACCTGTTCCTTATTGTGCCAATAGCTTGGCCTTTAACACTACTTCAAGTTCTGAAGCTTTGACATAAATAGCTTTGCAATTACGATTGACAGAGAATATGGAAAACTGTTGGAGCCAAAATTGCTCAAAATCAAATTTTTCCGTTTAATTTACATTTATTTTTGTAATGGCAGTTTCTTTCTGCATATTATTGTTCATAAAATTTTGATATGTTTCTGATTTTCACTCATTTCTGAACACTATCGAACAAAACTTTGAGCATTTTCACCTCCCTTTCTCAAAGGAAATTGTCTGTGAAGTTGTCTCTCTCCCTCAAATTTGACGCATTTTTGAGTTTTCTTTTTCTGGAGCTCTTGTATCAGCTCTAATTACTACAAAAGCGATCTAAAAAAACTGATGTCCATATAAACTGTAGACATTTTACATTCAGCTACAGGACACACACAAAAAGTTTTGCAATTAAGATGTATGGAGGACCATGCTGCACATCAAAACAGTCTTCGGTAGCAGAGCGGATATATCTGTCACTGGTAGACAAGGAGTTAATATCTACAAATTTTAGTATGAACCTGTGTAAACCAAACAAACACCTGTCTAACCTTAACAAAGTCCTCAGTCCTAAAGACTTTAGACAGGTTTCACTGTGTGTGACTGTGCAATAAAAGTTATGCAAATTAAAAAAGTAAACTTGAAGCACTGCATGATATATTTCTCTTTAATTTAGATGACAAAAATATACAAAATGTATAGTTTTTGACCCTTCATCATTTGGATGTACAGCTTGTTCGTTTAAATACATAATTTTGTAACAAACATGGTATACTTATAAAAACAATACATAAATCATTAAATGATACATGTTCTCCAATTTACGTTAATCATTAACACAATGTACATGTAATTTGTCGAAAAAAAAATTAAGAATACAATAATTGTCATGGACAAATTTGGTTGAATTTCAATATCAATGATCTTAATTCCTTCACATCTCAAAAATTTCTTTTTAGTTGTTTTGATAATTTGACATCATCAATTAAAATCTAGATTTTTGTTTTGTTACAGTACAGCCATAGACTTACCATGATAAATCACTGTGATAGACATATCACTCTAAATTTTCAAATGACTATATCTTTTTTCTTGGTTGATCTATCCACATAATTTCTTTTGCATGTCAAGTGGTAGACTGTATCACTCTAAATGCAAAAGAAATTATGTATGTAACTTGAACAGGAAATAAAATATACACATTTCACTAAGGAGAGTGTTACATCTATCACAGTGAATCATCACGGTAAGTCTCTGGCTGTACTGTATATATGGTTACAGATTTATTTCACAAATAGACAGTGCATAACACATGTACAGAGAATAGGTACATGTACTAGTACATATGTATATCTGAAGGTCCATTCTTTGATTAATGAACATCAAAATCAGGGTTCCATATAAGCGCTCTCCCGCTTGCCCGCAGCAAGTAAAATCTATAATGCAGGGCAAGTTAAGTTTGATGCCAACTTGTCACCTTGGCAAGTTGAAATTTTATTAATCTTCAATTCTGAATGTGGAAGGGCAAGTTGATTTTAGGAAGGGAAGGAAACATTTATGGGTGACTTGTCCAATGGGCAAGTTGAAGATTAATTTCTAAATTAATCCCTAAAAATGGTAAAATTGTGCCAGAAACATGGTGTTTTACAACTGTTTCAAGCTGAATGCACATATTATAGCGAATTGCAGTGATCAGAATCTGCTACATTTGTACTCCTACTCCTACAATAGACCACTTTCCTATTTCATTTTATGAATGAACTGCTCCGGTTGACCTGGGGTCAATCGGAGCAAATTGCGTCATGGAACATTGTGACGTTGAAAAATCTATATTGTGACGTCAAAATTTTACGGGAAAATTCACCAACTGGTAACTCGTCTATGTTAGAGGTTGGAATTTCGTTCCTCCATACTACAATATAAGTTGCTTGCCATTCACCTCTACTGTCGGTGGAGTAAGTAATTTTCATGTTCTTGAATGATTTTTGCTGGCCAAAAAAATTAAATGTGTTTTCATTTAAATGGTATGTTTAGAAGTGGTTTACATACAATGTATTTCAAATTTTCCTATGTTTACATCCACATGGAATCTTCGATCTGTCATCACAGTTTGTATGTTTTCACCTTTTTTGGTTGATCCCATGAAGACTTTCATAGAATTTACAAAATGATAGAAATACTAAAGTCCTTGTTCTTTATTTATGCTACAGAAATGTAGTTGGAAGGAGTTTGCAACTACATGTATGAATATATGCATGATGAATATACAATAAGTATATAGAAAAGGTTAGCTACGTATGTACAAATGTATGCAAGTTTTACATGTACATGTATAGTAGTGCTAATAAAGCTAATGTATGATCATAATTACAAATAAGTTACATGTAACAATAAAAATTGACACCTTCAGGAATTTGGTTGAACCTAATTTATGTACAAACACAGTGCTATAAAATCTTTAAATAAAAGTTTGCTTTTTATATATATATTGGTTGGTGGATTTTATCATATAGGGAATATAAATTAATCCAATACAAATTTATAAATATTACAAGAATAGAAAAGTGGAATTAATTTAGGAATTTTAGATTGCTTCTAATTAAAAGGGACCAAAAATTTGATTATGCCTGGAAAAGTGATCACTGAAAGCAGACTTTCCTTTAACACACTATACTTTTAAAATTTTTGACCTGAATATACACACATTTGTATGTCAACTATATAAATATCTATTGGCATGACTGATAAATTGTATATGAACAATATATAGATAAGACAACTACTTAAGTAATAATCAGTTTTATTGACTGGACATGTGTTACACTTAACACAGAATTCTATGACAGATGTGTAGCATTAATTATATGACATTTGGTTAGTTTAATAATTATATATATAAGGGACAGGCAAATTACTAGAAATGTCTTGTATGTCAAAAATCTTAATATTTGTATACAAATCAATGTAAATCATTGTTTATATTGTATGCTCTATATATAAAGGGCCCTTTAATTGGAATAAAATATTCTTCTTCTTCTTCTATTTTCATAAGTTTATTATGCAGGGTTTTACTAGACGGGTCTGATGCACAAAACTAAAAATGATAAGATGTTCATTTAATTTTCATATGCCTCCAATAGGAGGCAACAAAATAAACGTACACCAATTTCGAACTACTTGCTAGAATACGTGAATGGGCAAACTATGGAGTCCTAAATTCCATTCATCACTCTGAAATTGTTTGTGATAAAAGTTACTGAAATCTCAGTCAGTAACAGAAACAGACCTAAACCAAAGTTATTCCATTGTAAAATGTTTAGGTCAAAGTCACAAACACTGTTGGTGGGCTGTGGACTACTATCAAAAGTGAACTTATTTTTGTCATTTAGGATTTGAAAGTAGAAGAATATATATAGTATAATACCATATGAACATGGTAAAAGGGTACATTAATTTGATCTTTTTTGAATAAGGCAGTTCACAGGCGATACTAAATATTTCATTCAAAGATTTTTTTGAAGGGGGGACTTTTCTTTTAACTATGCCACTATTACACATATTCAAGAGATTTATCTTCAAGTGTTTGTCTAATTTGGCCTTATTTGAAAACCTATTGTATTTTTAAATTGGCCATAAACAATTTTTTCACAAAATTAATTAATATGTTCAGAAGAATCAACTTCATAATTTGCATAACATGTAATATAGTCATAATAAGTCAATTGAGGCCTGCAAATGTCCTTGATGAACTTTTACATCACTACAAATTTGAGTACATGTATCTTCAACGTGAATTCTATATGTATCCCTTTTAATTCCATTTAATAATTTGTTCTCAATATTTTATAACTTTTATAGTATATTTTACAATAAAATATTTTCTAAATGTTTTAATCACATGCAACATGTTATGTAGTACTACATAATGTGATACCAGCTGACTATATGAATAAATACCTTTGAATGAGTCATACATGTATAGTACATATCATAACATTTCACATTTTTATAAAGAAAAAATGAATTCTGGGAATAGGAAAATCCCAGAGGAAAATGATATCCATAATAAAACTCTGTAATTTATCCCAGACAAATATTCAAAGTATAATTTCACCATTAAGTCATAGTAAAGAGGATGGAAAGGAATTCTGAGGGATTGATTTTGTTCTTTATTTAGTCATAATCATTATTGACATTAACTATGTTTTGTTTGATAAATTTCTTCCTACATGTAGGAAACTTTTTTTTAATTTTTGTGTCAAATTGCTGAACAAGGAAACAATTTATATATGGTAGGAGGTAATAAAGATAAATAAAATACTAGGATAAGCATGTTGTGTCTTAGTTACCCCTAGCCTACAATGCATGCTCTACATATTTATCACATCTTGTATTTTGGACAACTATGATAGGTTTCTACATAAAGAAAAGAAATTCAAAGGACTTATTATGATAATTGTTACATGTATATACTATATACATATGATTATAGGTATATATATATACATGTTACAATACATGTAGCATGTTGTTGTTGTTTTCATTGTTTATTTCATACAGTATCTAATATGCATGTACTACATGTACATGTAAACTGTAAAACATTTAGAAATGAGTACTAATGCAGTTTTCTTGTTTGACTTTGGTTTGTCTGACAAGGAAAGGAAAACATAAATCATAGTTTACACTACCATATAGTGTTAATATATTAAATCTAATAATGTGTACATGTGTATAGCTTTTTAAAAAAGGGGGCATATCAATTTACTTTTGTCGTGGATACAAATGTATCATAGTCACAGACCTCATACATTGTCTCATTCACATGTACTTCTATTATACATGAAAGTGAGGTTTTAAAGATTTGAAGAATTTTTGTTGACATACAGTCAAACTTCAATGGCTAAGGGACCAATGAAAACAATTCCAGTTTATATGTGTGTTCGGAGTCATCGATGTCGAACTATGTTGAAACTTGAAACAAGGGACCATAAAAAGGGTTTGAGATATCCATGGTGGTTGAGTTATTGCAGTTTGAAGTTCTACTGTACATGTTTTAATGAAAATTTTATTTAAGATTAATTTTCAATTCATGAATTTATGAGTCCCTTCGAGATTAAATCAATTTAGTTAATCATTTGAATAGGACATCAGTAAATAGATATATTGCAACTTTCCAAACAAATTTCATTGAAAGCAAACCTAAAAGGCCAATGTTATATGGTACAAATGTACATGTACGCAAATGGCTACCTTTGTCCACCCATTGTAGATATCTACAGGACTGAGGTTGTAAGTTTCATGTAATTTTCACATAAATATGGACATAATTATAAATGGCTTCTATTATCACGTAGGACATTTTATCAGTTAATTTCTTTATTACATACAAAATGTGTATGTACAAAGTAACTTGATTTTTGATGTGATTATAAAAGATGGGTATTCTTTTAATTTTGATATGATATTTAATAATTATTATTGTCCAGAAATATTAAATATTTTAAATATCTTATGATATGAAATATAAGAAGAATGTTAAATTACTAAGTTTTAATCAGGTCAGTGATTTAGTAATTTAAAAAATAATTGTTTTAGTTAAGATTTCTTATCAGTTAACCCAAACAAAGCCCATTTCTTTCACCACATAAAATGAAAAAAAGTCCTGTTCTTCCTTGTTTTGTCAATACATGTCTGATGTATGCTTATATTAATTTTTTGAAATTCTTTAATAGAGAATAAAATGATTTTTGCATATATATTTACAATTATATTGATCTGCACATCAGGAATTTGAGCAATATTCCATTTCTTGTCTAAGATAAAAAAAAAAATATCTTATATAAAATATATATAGTATGACATCTATGTATATCTTTAATATATTCAACTTAAGAAGTGCCTGATCAGATCTGTGCAACCTAATTAATATCTTACAAAATAAAGGAATCTCCTTATTTTATTTTTACCAAAACTAATGTCTTGAAATTGCAAATGCATGGACTTCAAATTCAAACCAGTTTAAACAGAAAATGACAATGAAATGGATGCACATACATTTGTAGAGTAATTTATGAAACAACATGATATGTCATACAAAATAGAGATTTACTATTCCCTTATTTTTATACATTTTTTACTGCATAATGTTTCCCATAAATTAGATGAGTTGGAAATACAAATCATATTCAGATGACGTAATTTAGAAAAAAAGATGTAGTATATGATTATACATATAGCAGCTTTAATATGGGGCTTGTGAGCTCTTTTGAAGGTGAAAATAATTGCCTCAGTACCAATAGACTTAAACTGACAGCAGCTTGCCCCATTGAGTACTTGTTCATGGGGTTCCAGTTTTCAAGGATTTTGTGGTTTGCTAAAACCACGAAATTAAGTTCCCAAGAAAATACATTTATCCCTAGAGTTTCAATGCATAGAATTTGAAACCATGAATTCAAGTGCCCACCAAACTCTGATATTTATAAAAACCACGAAAATTGATGTCCACGTATAAAAGTCCTTTAACCACAGTATTCGCAGTTTGACTGTTGAGTATTAAAAAAGTCAACATTTATCTTAATGAGAAACATTTATAAGTTATTTATCTCCCTGTATTTATTTAGTTATATATCGTCAATGTGGAGATAATTTAAGTAAGCCTCTTTTGATATTGAAATTAAAATTATCTCCACTTTGACCATACATGTATATAATTACATATATGGTGTGAGGTTCCTCACTGTGTTGAAGACCGTACAGTGACCCCTAGGGGCTTTGTTTTGGGTTGTTTTAACCTAGAGATGGGATGTTGTCTTCTTGACATTTACCCCATTTCCTTTCTTTCTCATACTGTGAAAGTACTTTTATTCGTGGACATCAATTTTCGTGGTTTTCATAAAAATCACTATTTCGTGGGTACCTCAATTCGTGGTTTCGAATTTTCTGTATTAAAACTCTAGGGAAAAATTCATTTTGTTGGGAACTTAATTTCGTGGTTTTGACGAACCACGAAATCCACGAAAATTGGAACCCCACGAACAATAGTACTTTCACAGTATATAACTTGATACAGGGAGATAATGGACCAATGTCTCTCATCTTCATGCTTCTCTGATCATGGAAACAATTGTTTGCACACAGATTTAAGTAGATGTGCCATCATTAATAATCTTTAAATGAATACTGTATTACACTTAAGGGTATGATTATAAACAAATTTACCCATGCAGCCAACTTTTTGCTTATAAATAAACATAAAGGTGGGATATTTGAAAATCATGTAAAATATTATTCCTTGGCACCAACTTTTTGCTTTACTGACCACAAAATATAGCATTTTTCAAAACAGTTGCAAGGCGGGACATTTTGTCTGTTTGACACATATTTTTGTTTTAAACCTATAACCTTGCTTTTAGAAGGTAGCCATTAAGTGCTGGTATATTTATATTTGACAGGTGACTTTCTTATGATGAGAGCATTCTGGAGGTACCATATTTGTAGACATTTTGGCCTTAACCTTGCCCTGGGCATTTTGTTTTTGAAAACTTTAATTTATCTATAGTCATTAAGTGGCTTTCAGAAAAATATAGAACTGATACTGAAAGCTTTAGTTCACAACTGTGACCTGAAGAAATTATGAAATTATGTTGATATATTTATCTAAGAGATATCATGCTAATAATAGCAGGTGTTATTGTAGATAATTAGAAGTAAACAAAGGATTGGGTATTCAAGGTGTAAATGTTTTATCAGCAGTTCCCAGAATATAATACTGACACATTTCTTCTGACCCACTTTCATATCTGTTGTAGTCCTGGCAAACAATAATTTTTTAAGTTGACTATTTCTTGCAGTGAAAATTTTGTATTGTATTTGTTTTTGTATTTGTATTTTGCATAAAAATCAAACACTGAAACTGCCTTTCATGATGCATGTTCACAATTCGTCGCCATGAAAGTGGTAGTTAAGACCTTTCACCATTTTACTATGTTTTTACTTTGCTTCATTAGCTCTATCATTCTATTACCCTGATTTCCAGTTAGACCCTCTTGAAATAGGTGAGTTATAAAAAGGTCGTATCAACATGTACTATTCAACTAAAATATTTTCCCGCCAACTGCCATTTTGGAGTTACAAGGTCGTAACTGGCAGATTAGACAAAATGTTTTTCCATTGTATAAACTGAAAACTGGGAAATTACAGTAACAACCTTACAATACTACAGCGACATTTTGTTTCTTGTGCTGAAATTTTCCTGTAAACAAAACCAATAGTGCAATGGTGGCACCAAAAGGAACAAAAACTGTATGATGAGTTATATCCTAGTTCAGTTTAGACTCGTTCTACTGTATAGG
Source organism: Modiolus philippinarum (assembly GCA_002080025.1). NCBI lineage: Eukaryota > Metazoa > Mollusca > Bivalvia > Mytilida > Modiolidae > Modiolus > Modiolus philippinarum. The sequence continues at coordinate 17,119 of MJUU01027773.1, forward strand.
AACTAGATTTGTATAAAAAATTCCAGAAGAGATTTTCCTGAAATTTAAAATTGTACAGATTTAATTTTGAATATTTTTCTTAGAATTTCAATTGTTATGCTTTGTTTTACAGCTTAGAAGAAAACCGGGAAGAATTAGAAGAGTTTCAGATCAGTAGTAGGGAGTTAGAGCTAGAGTTAGAAGCTCAACTGGAACAGTTAGAGAGTAAAAACAAAGACAACTTGAGTCAAATAAATAAACTACAAACAGACAACGATGCCCTTAGAGTAAGTTTTTACATCCTGAATTTTTCATGTGTTTCACTGCAATAGCTCTGCAAAATAAAAAAAAACAACAACAAATGAAGGGATGTCGACGTATCATATATACATTTGTAAGTGTACAAGGGATCAAAGCCTGCAGTGGAACAATACTATTAATGAGGAACCTCGGTCGGTTATCTCCCTGTACATGGTTCAAAGTGGAGATAATTTTAATTAGCATATCAATACCTTCTTTTGATATTTAAATTAGAATTATCTCCCTTTTAATTATATATAACTAACTTGGTACAGGGAGATAACCGACCGAGGTTTCTCATTGTCATTCTTAATGTACCGGTAACATGAAGTCATTTTCATACACACATTTTTAGTTCAAGTAAGCCCAAAGAACAATCCAGCAGAACTCATTGCTTGATGCTGATGTAGGCTACATACAACAGATCCTCATAAACATAATGGATTATGGGTGAAGGATTTTTACCTATATTCACTTGTGAAAGTCTGTGCTTTTTGGTCCCTAAATGATAGAACAAACCAAAATTGTACAAATTTATTTATTGGAATTTTAAAAATCTTAATCTGATAAAGTTGGGATGAAATAGATGTATGATGATATTTACACCCTGAAGCTGAAATGTAATTAGATGGAAAGTTATAAAATGGAATGGAAAATTTTATAGATGAAGTAAAAAACCCAAAAAGGCGTTTTTGTTAGCAAAAATGCCCTGACTGTATAGTACCACTCTTAATATTTTAGCCCTACATTTATGGCTATTGTGAAAGCAGAAAAAATGATGCTTAAAGCTCTTTTTATACGACCGCAAAAATTTTGCGGTCGTATTATGGTATGGCGCCGGCGTCGGCGTCTGTGGACAGCATAACTTTGGTTCTAGTGAACGGATTGTTACCAAATTTTAGCATGGTGTTTGTTGGCTCAAGCTTAAGCCCGGGTTTTAATTTTGCGTTCCCTGCCCAACCCGTTTTTGAAAAAGGGGTTAAATTAGGTATTTTCGTGTCTGTGGACAGCATAACTTTGGTTCTAGTGGACGGATTGTTTTCAAATCTTAGTATGATGTTTCTTGGAACATTCTTGAGAAACCGTTTTTTTTCCTTTAGTTTTTGGCCCCACCCATTTCAGAATTAGGGGCCAAAAAAGGGTTAAATTTGGTGTTTTCACATATTTGACTGTAGAATCTTTATTATTTATTGGATTTTGATGGGGTTTGTTTCAGTGTGCTACTGAGGAAATTTCCAATCTGGG
>MJUU01027773.1:19252-44332 GCA_002080025.1 Modiolus philippinarum
GGATTTTGCGCGGCATATACCGTTTCCGAGCTACAAGGGGTCAAAGGGGCAAAAATTGCAATTTTTCAAAATATGTCAAATCTTTATTTTTCATCGGATTTTGATGGGATTTTTTTCTTTGGATTCCTCTTGATCTAAGCTTTCAGTAGTATGCCAAGGGATTTGGCATAGCTTTTACCTTTTCCGAGCTACAAAGGGTCAAAGGGGCCAAAATTGCAATTTTTCTAAATATGTCAAATCTTTATTTTTCATCAGATTTCGATGGATTTTTTTTTTTCTATGGACGTAAAGTTAGTTGATAGTAACATATTTTGCATAGCTCCTACAGTTTTTTTATCAATAAGTGATCAAAAGGGTTGATTTTTTCTGTAGTTTGTTTCCAGCTAATAACTGTGTCAAGCTTCTTTTTGTGTCCATCTAATTATTGTGTCAAGCTCTTTACTGTGTCCACATTCACTTTGAACTACTTTTGTTGAAATTTCAGTGATCGACATGCTGCGGTCGTATCATGCTGCGCTCAGCGTAGCCCTTTATTATGTACATGTAATATGTAATGCTGCAATTATAAATGGGACAGTTCTGAAATGATCATCTCCATTATTTCTCTCTTGTTGGGAGATATCCAATCTTCACTACTCAAGGATTTCAATCCGCATCTGGGTGGATCCTAATACTTGGCGATACCCCAAAAGAATTCGTTTTTATGCCCCCGTGAAACGAAGTTTCGGGGGGCATATAGTTTATGGTCTGTCTGTCTGTTTGTTTGTCTGTTTGTCCACAAAAAATCTTTAACATTGGGTATATCTTTTGAATGTTAAATGATAGGGCTCTCATATTTTGCATGTGTATTCCTTGTGGCAAGACCTTTCAAACGATACCAAAATTTTGGACCTCGTGACCTTGACCTTGACATGTGATGGACTTTTTGAAAAAAATAATAAACTTGAACATTGGGTATATCTTTTGAATGGTAAGTGATATGGCTTTCATATTTTGCATATGCATTCCTTGTGGCAAGACCTTTTAATTGGTACCAGAATAGTTGACCTTGTGACCTTGACCTTGGCCTGTGAACAACTGCATAAAAACTTTAACATTGAGCATATCTTTTGAATGGTAAGTGATAGCTCTTTCATACTTTGCATGTGTATTCCTTGTGGAGAGACCTTTCAGTTGATACCAGAATATTTGACCTTGTGACCTTGACCTTGGCATGTGACTGCCCGGTAAAATTTCACCAAAAAATGAAATTATACTTTGTTTTATTTTATATATATAGAAATTAAACTCATTTATGATGAAATGTTTCTTGATATCTATAGAATTTTTGTGTCGGCTGCGTCGTCGGCGTTACAAAACTTTCTGTCACAGTTTTCTCAGGAACTATGTATCTGAGTTTTCTGCAATTTGGCATGGAGTATCAGTATGGGGACCTATACTGTGTAATAGAGTTTGGGATCTCTCGCATACCAACTTCCTGTTTGACGGAACTTAGAATATTTTTTGTGTTTTGAAAATTTCTGTCACATTTTTCTCAGGGACCACAGATCCTAGCCTTCTACAATTCAGTATGGAGTATCAGTATGGGGACCTATACTGTGTAATAAAGTTTGGGATCTCTTGCATGGCCACTTCCTGTTTGACGGAACTTAGAATATTTTTGTCCATTGTGTCACAAAAAATTTCTGTCACATTTTACTCAGGAACCACAATTCCCAGCCTTCTGTAATTTAGCATGGAGTATCAGTATGGAGACATATACCGTGTAATAGAGTTTTGAATCTCTGGCATGCCCACTTCCTGTTTGACTGAACTTAGAATATTTTTCGAGTATTGAAAATTTCTGTCACATTTTTCTCAGACACCACATATCCCTGCCTTCTGCAATTTGGCATGGAGTATCAGTATTGGGACCTATAATGTGTAAGAGGGTCTGGGATCTCTTGCATGCCCACTTCCTGTTTGACGTAACTTACTTTTGGTGTTATTACGCAGGCGACACATGTCTTCTGTGGAAGACTTACTACTAAGTTTTTTGTAAAAAAGATTTTTTAAATCATTCAGCATATTTTCTTCATTTATTCACTTTCGTTTTACAGGTATTTATATATGTATTATATATATCAATGATGAGGGATGTTACTTAAAATATCTATTATTTCATTTCTTCTCTTCTGTGTATTCCTCCACTTTTGGGGAACCAGTATTGATGATCCCTGGTGTAATCAAAGTACTGATAACACTGATAAACAGAGGACAATGAGTTGGCTATAAATGTTCCAAAAAGGGGGTGGGGTGGGGAGTGACAATTGTTTTCTTAATAATGGTTGGATAATGATTGGAAGGGTTCATTTGGGTGCCTTCTGTGTTTGCATCCAATTGCAATCATCATTTGATGTGATTAAACTTTTCTGTTGATACCAGAATTTATTTCTACAAATTATTTTGTCAGAAGGACATTCATTGTTCAAAGTTGCTAAATGTTTCTTCTTTACTTCTGCATTGTTCAAAGTTGCTAAATGTTTCTTCTTTACTTCTACTCTGGGGCATAAGTGTTTCACAAAACACATCTTGTATTGCTTATCACAGTGATCACAGTGCAAGCAAAAAAATAATTGAAAATAGGTTTATTAGGGATATAGAGGATGGTATTCAACCTTAACATCCAGTAGAAATTAAGAAAATAATAAGTGCAGCATTCAGGGATAGTGAAAAGATGTGATTGAGGAGAGGGCATGCAAAATCTCTATTGGTAAACAAGATGGAAACACAAGTGATAGACATTATAGCTAAGTTTTACAGAAAGCTTTATTATGCAGAGACATTTTCATAAGCTAAACTTCTTCTGTAGAAAATTATACATAAAACCATCGGAGTATTTCAAATTACTAATAGTCATGTATTTACATATGATTTCCGTGAAACAGATGGAACATGCAACAGTTAATCAATACAAATCATACAGAGAGATTCTTTACTATTCAAATTTACCGAATTCATGGTCGTGTTATTGATTGTGTAATACAATATTACATTGTTGAAAAATGATATTATGCTAAATGATTAATTAATTAACACAAATTATTGTATTGATTTGCACTTAAGTGATTTGTAAATGTAGGAAATTGAATTCATAGATTTACAAATATTTATTGTTTATATGTGTACTACTGTAGTTGTTTAAAATGATTTATTGGAGTGGAAATCATAACTCTTATAATGTTTGTGAATGTAGAAGGGACATCTTTGGGAACGGAGTACAATTTAATATCAAATGCAAAGTAAAGTTTCAATTAATTGCAATACTTTCAGCATATTACTGTAAAGTAAGGACATTCAGGCTAATTGTTTTAAAATGTGAAAAAATAACATAGATTTCAATTTTATCATCCCTCCAAGTCAGGTGTTTTGAGTCCACTTACGTTCGAGGGAACATACGTGAACTTGTGTTTGTCTCTTGTTTTCATTATTGTTTTTCTGGTGCAGTTTGCTTGTAAATTGTGGCATGTGATTGTAGTTCCTGGCCATTGTAGGTGTTTGCTGTTTTCCTGTTTTTGTAATTGTGGAACATTTGACTCTGGAAGATGCAATAATATATGTTCTTATGTCCCCACGACGACAAGTCGGGGGCATATTGTTTTACCCTCGTCTGTCCGTCCCATCTCTGATGAGCAGTTATTCCGGATAACTCCTCCCACAATATTAAAGCTACATTTATTTAACTTTGCACAGTGATTAGGCATGGATTGAAGATGTGCATATTGTCATGGTTAAGATTTTGGCAAAAAATTGTGATTTTGAGAGGTAGTTGAACTTGGCCATTTTATCTAAATGTGTATTCTGGAACTGTTATTCTGGATAACTCCTCCCACAATATTATAGCTACATTTATTTTACTTTGCACAGTGATTAGGCATGGATTGAAGATGTGCATATTGTCATGGTTTATATTTTTGCCCAAAATTGGGGTGAACTTGGCCATTTTATTGAAATGTTTATCCTTGAATTGTTGTTCCGGACAACAACTCCCACAATATAAAGCTACATGTATTTTACTTTGCACAGTGATTAAACATGGTTTGGAGATAAACATATTATTACATTTTAGATTTGGTCAAAATTTTTGATTTTGGGGGGGTACTTAGAATTTGCCATTTTATCAAAATGTGTGTTCTGCACCTGTTATTCCTATTAAATCCTCCCAAAAATATTACAGATACATTTATTTTACCTGAAAACAGTGATTAGCCATGGACTTTATTTGTATGTATTGTCACAATTTTGATTTGGGCCTAAATTTGTGTTTTTTGTTGGGTGTAGGTGGACTTGGCCATTTTATTGAAACATGTGCATTTGAAGGGTCGATTCTGGATAACTCCTGAGTTGTTATATCAGTAAGCTGTGTCAGATATTTGAATTTTATGTTTATGAAATTTTTTTATCAAGTGCTTAGAAATTAGATGTCTATATCCAACCATGGGGCCATCATATGTGTCTTACAGACACAAACAGAGTAGCTAAATTTTATCCAAAATTTGAATATAAACACATCAGGAAAAACATTGGATGATTGCAGTGGGCCACGGGGGCATTTACTCTCTAGTTTTTTCTTCAGATATGTACATTACATGTTGGAAAATGAAGTATGAATTTAATAATTGTTTGAATGCATTTACATAAATGTTGTTTTGTATATTTTGATACAGAATTTATCTAAGGGATTATTTGAACATCCCTGTATATCGTGTAATTTTTTTCTCAGGAACATAACCAGATATATTTACCTTCATTTAATTGTAGTCATTACATAGAGTTTTGATAATTGTAGGAAAAATTAAGTCAACTTCAGTCTGGTAGCCATAAAAGAATTACAGAATTAGAAGATGAATTAGCAGAAGTACGGGCTTTCAAAGACGAATTACAAAAATATATTAGAGAATTAGAACAGACAAATGATGATTTAGAAAGAGCCAAAAGGTATGTCTAGAAGTTCCAATGTCAAGTTAGTAAACAATGTACAAATTGTGGTAGACTATGAATGATTTGTTAAAAGTACCATATTTGACCTAGTAAATGTTCCTACAAAGTAGTCAATGACTAATATTTTCTTAAATCCTTGGATACAAATATAATTTCCAGTGCATAAGAAGCATTTATTAAACTTTATTCTGATGTGGTAAAGAGAAAAACTATAGTTGTAGAAAAAGAGTGCCGAGGCCATCCTGAACAAAATGTTTGTTTGCTGTTTATCGACTATCAGTTTTGGATATGAGGCCAACCTTAAAAAATTGTTTTTTTGCTGTTTATATCGACCTACTCGTTAGAAACCTACCTATTAAAAAAACTTTTTTGACATTTCCCAGAAAAAAAATTTTTTGTTCTCTTTTTGGCACATTTTCTTTAAAATTAATCCCTTTTTGAGTAATTTTGACATCTTTCAGGGGAACAAATAATAATACAACTACCTACCTACTTACTTCAAAACTTGATAGTCGATAAACAGCAAACAAACATTTTGTTAAGGATGGCCTGAGTAGGTAGTTAGGTGAATTATTTTTTTTCAAAAGACCTTGAAAAGAGGTTAACTTTTAAATGAAATGTGCTAAAATTAGAATAAAAAATTTTTCTGGGAAATGACAATAAAATTTTTTGAGTATGTAGGTTTTTATGAGAAGGGGGATAAACAGTAAACAAATAATTTTATGGTTGGCCCAAGACAACAGAGATCATGTAAAAATTATGATTCAAACCTGTCTTCACCATTCTGCAGTTTATGCAGTATTCATTAATAGCGAGCAAAAAATGCAGTATTCAATAGCGAGCAAAAAATAAGAAGAGTTTGTTTTGACTTCAGATTTTGAAATCGTTAAAATACAACAATTTAAGCATTTACTGTTTTTCATTGAACAGGGCAACAGTGGTATCATTAGAAGATTTTGAAGCCAGATTAAATCAGGTATTACATCTTTTGCTTAATTTGAAAGTTAACAGTTTTGTGAATGCCTGTAATTTAAAAAGCATGAAACAGGAAAAAATAGATGCCTAAAGTCATATATTTTCATAGGGTACTGTAACATCACCTGCAAAGTGTTGTGGAATATTATATGATTAAAGATAATGTACACATTTACAATGTTGAAATATTTTCAACCATTAAAAATTGTAAAGACAGAAAATGAATTTTCCCGCCTGAGAAAACAACTTGAAAGACACAAATTAAATAAGATACACTTAGGATAGGTGCCAATTCAGAGCTTGTGTGAGGGGCATGTATTCCCCTTAAAAAATTCTCCATTGCAACCCCTGTTACTTCAAATCCTGATCTGCTCTTGGTCCTAGATATGTCTCGCAATGATCATTAACCAACACTCCAAGGCAAGCTCCAAAACAGATGCAAGACAGATGTTAATCAATGACAAAAATTTCTGGCTCGCAAAGCAGTTAAGCAAGCTATAAAGTACACAACAGGAAGAAAACACACTACAACAAGTATAAAACAAAATTTGTCCAAAATTGGCACAGTTATAGCATACTGTAATATAAGTGAAATAAAAGTCAGTCAGTTCTACTTTGGTTTTGTTTTCTCATTGAAATCATTCAACAAAGAGAAAGACAACAAATGGGCTTATGTCACATGGTAGTGTTTCAGCATATCATATTCTAGATATTTATATAGTAATGTATATAATAATTTTACAGGCTATAGAAGTAAATGCTTTTCTACAAAGTGAGGTAGATGAAAAAGAATGTCTTGCTGAAACTGTACAAAGATTGAAAGATGAAACGAGAGGTAATCTTACACTATAAACTGAAAACTACAAATGAATACTGTATGAATTAAGTATATGTGTATATGAATAAACTTATTTTGTTTAGTTGTGCACTTAATGTATAGAATTTTGATTTTAAAGATTTTAGAGGTTCACAGAGCCAAAATTACTCATTTGTTTATCTGGTTTGTTAATCCACAACTCCATCACAACTATAAGTCAGATTCCAACCAAACTTGCAAGATATGTTGTTCACTTGCTCTAGTTGTGCATCTGATACGCAAAATTTTGATTTTACAAATTTTAGAGGTTCACTGAGCTAATTTAGCTCATTTGTTAATTCAGTTTGTTAATCTTCGACTCCTTCACAACTGTCCGTCAGATTCCAACCAAACATTATACTTAAAATTTTGTTTTTACAGATTTTAGAGGTTTGCCAGGCCATTTACTTAGCTCATTTGTTAATTCAGTCTGTTAATCTGCAAGTCACCAAAACTGTAATTCATTTTCTAAACAAATTTGCAAAATACGTTTTTCTCCTAATCTAGACATGCACATGTATTGCAAGTGAAAATTAACCAAAATGTAGAGAAACCTGGTTTTGGTGAGCGAAACCGGGTTTCGCTGTCTGTAAAGCTAGGTTTCCTGTCAGGAAACCCAGGGTTTCCTGGACTAAACGCAACTTTAGTAATGCAAATGCAAGTTTCCTCTTAGAAATACATACAATGCTCAGCATGCAACGGGTTTCTTAAGCTAAACCATAGTTTCTTCAAGCAAATGTAGGTTTTCCTCACCGAAACTGGGTTTCGCTCTGAGAAACTTGGTTTTGGTCAGAGAAACCTGGTTTTCATGCCAGAAAACTCGACTTTACAGAAGCAAATGGTAGTTTTCCTGTTTAATTACATAGAAGGCTGAGGGTTCTAGAAATTTATGAAGCTAAACCCAAGTTTCCTCGTGCAAAGATGGGTTTTAGACAGCGATTTTATTTCCTCATAGGAAATACATAATAGGCTGATCGCTAATTTGATTGGTCCATTTTCTGAACTTGTAATGTAAGCATTGTTTTCATTGGAAGGCATTATTTTGTCAATTATTTATTTATTTTGTTAGTTTCTGCAGGGGAGTGCATAATTTATATGTCTCGGCTTACTGTTAAATAGAAATAATAAATATACGAATTTGCAGAATTAAACATTTCTTTTCCCTGCACGTTTCGGCATTTTGTCACACCGGTCGAAATTTAGTACATGTCAACACGACAAATCTGAAAAGATCAACAGAAGTTAAAATAAAAGTAAATAAGAGACAACTTTGATTTTTCATGGCAACAGATGTGCATTTTGTGTTGCAATACAAGAGGAAAAGGTACAGTTGAACAGGATAATGAATATCAAATGAAGGAAATGGTTAAATTTACTTTTGGCAGAATCTGGGACCAATGAAACATAAGTCCCAAGCAGAACGATTGCTTTTATCGTCATTCCCGTCTTTTGATAATGTAGTACCGCATCTTTAGCTGCAGCTGCAACAAGAGAAAAGATCTGTGTGTGTGTGTGTGTGTGTGGGGGGGTCTTTGTGGTACATTCACTATCACATCTTGTACTCCATTGTATTTGCAGATGGGTGGTAGTACTTACTAACTTACTATCACTGATACAACTTTATTTTGTATGCTTAAAAGTTAACCTAAATTGCCCCGAAGTTCATTTTTTCCGCAGTCGTGTTACGGGATCTGCACTGAAGTACTCAGACCACTTGAATGTTGAATAGAAAAAAAGAAGGGAAACAGGGAATGTGTCAAAGAGACAACGACCCAAAGGGGAGTAATAACAACTCAAAGCCACCGTAAGATCTTCAATGAATGGTGAGAAAACCCCTTACCCAACGGCAGGTCGGAGTCGGCCCCTGAATAAAGAGTAATCAAGTTCAGCAAAATAAACATCATCCTAGACTCCTAAAGACATTAAGTAAACTAACTAGAAAAAAAACAAGACACACAAAGGCTTAATAAATTTCCTGACTTAGGACAGGCGCAAACCTGCTGCGGCAGGGTTAAACTAGTTTTATTGGGCCCAAAGCCTCCCCCAATAGCCAATGTGATAAATATATGTTACGGTTTATATTATCCACTATGAAATTAAGAACAAATTTCATAGCTCACCCGGTGAAATAATCTCCAGTTTGAAAGTATTTGCTGTTCACCTGGTGAAAAAATCTCCAGACAGAATAAATCGTATAGATATATCAATAACATTTATTCCATTTGGATCATATTTCATAGGATACTATTTTGGCTTACAAATACCCCTAACAATTCACCAGCAGAGGCTTCCACCAAGTGACAATCAATAGATAAATAAATGAATATTGAATTTGCTGCATTAATATCAGTTTTTGTAGATATGATGTTGATACAAGGGATACGTAAGATTCATCTTATTTTAAAAAAATAATTAGATTTTTGCATTTAATGTTTTTGATACAATGCAGTTAGTCATGATGTATGCCGAGGTATATAATAGTGTTTCCCACAGAAGCTTGATAGAGGCAGGTAGAAAGTGACACTGGTGAGAGGGCAGAAGGGGGCATTTTATTGGAGGGCAACTTATCAGTAGGTGGTGCAATAAAAATGTACATCTGGCAGCATGATATTATTGTTCATACACATGATTGATGATTTACTTTCATTAAAGTGACCATTTACATTGTTTTTAAATAATTGTAATGTTAAAATGTTTTTTACAACATATTTTTAGCTTATTTTTTAAATATACTTTCAAAGGGCAGAAGGGGAAAACTTTGGTTGTCAGAAGGGCAGAAGGGGAAACACAAAAGGGGCAGGGTTTTTTACCCTTCTAAAAAAGGCTAGGGGAATCCCTATATAAATTTTCCAAAGCATTCAACAAAATTAGCATTTTATGCAAAAATTTGATTTTCCTCTATACCATACACTGTCCATTATATATAAAAGTTTCTGTGTCTTATACAATGTTTGTAAGAAATTTAAGATATGGGTGGGCTAAAGTTTGCATCATAAGCTTTCAAAGGAGTTTTTTATAATTCGATATACATATCCCATAAATTTAAGCAAAAGGTTGGGTTTGACAGGTTAGATTTTAACTCTGCACTTTAAAATTAATCTTATGAAATGACAAGACAATACACGTTTTTGAAAATTTTACTTTATCTAGTCCTTTTGAACAGGGACACACTGTACATATTAATTGTCCCTGTTTTGAATATGTACACATTTAATAAATTTTATTATAGGGCATTGGCGGATCCAAAAGGGGGGGGTCCGGAGGTTGGAGCCCCCCTTTTTCGGACAATCATGTATTTTTGAATTAATATCCTGGTGTTTTACTAAGAAAATACCCTAAAATTTTTTGCGCCTTGCTCCGCTCGCCGAAATTTTCTTTCAATTTTAATTGGAACCCCCCTTTTCAAATTGCCTGGATCTGCCCCTGTAGTGAAAGTTTGAAAAGTAAGATTTTATTCTGCAGTCTTAATCATGACATGTCAGCATCTTAACTGGATCAACTTATCTTGTCGTTACTTATTAACACAATCTAATGGCACGCAGGTTTACTACTTGACGGGGTATGTATACTGGACTAATGAATTTTACATTTGAATATTTCTTATAAATTTCCAGGAATCTTGGTCTACAAAGTCGCATTGAAAGTCTACAATTGGGTTGCAAATTTATGTAAAAGTAGTCTACGATGGGGTCGGGGTTCAGGAGCTGTATCTGAACCCCCGCCAAAAAATTTCAAGTACTCCCCCCCCCCCCCAGGAATGTGATATACATGTTTAATAATTTTAGCAAAGGCAAGGTTTGAAAAGTGAGATTGTTGGTTAACACTTAAAAACCAAGCTTTAAAAATGACCAACATGACCAAGGCTAATCAATTTTTGGAAAATTTTACTTCATCACATCCAAGAGTCTTGTATAATGTGATGCACATATATCAAACAGTGTTCCAGCTAGGATTTAAAAGGGGCAGGGCGTCAGTCCTGAAAAGGGCACTTTAGTGCGCTGACTGAAATAGGAAAAGGGCACTCAAGTGCGATGATTGATAATTTAAAAGGCTTACAAAACACTATCTTTTATTATATCAGCAAAATACATTCATATATATTTAGGGGGGGAGGGGGGTAAGACCTTTTCAGTAAATGTGGTTTGGGCATTTTCAACAGGTTGTTAACTGTTTTGGAGAAAGTTTAAGATTGTTAGCCTGTTCAAGAATCCCCTCCTGTCTCCTCTTATACATAAATGTATATGCTGGTAATATGTTAGTAGTGTAACCATGTTACTTTTGAGATAGATCAAGAATTAAGTTCTGTTCCATTGTCAATTATTTCCCCATTTTTTTCAAGGTACATAAACTGTAGGGTTGAACCACAAGGCAATCAGAGTATTTTTTATGTAGATGCCATTACTCAAATGATTATTAAACATTTTATAATATGGAAAGGGCACTTCAGTGTGGTAATTTTAAATTCAAAAGGTGTGTCAAAAGGTAACTGTGTTACTTTGTTGTTTCAATTCTAGATTAATGTTGAGTTTTTGCAGTATTTACTTCAAATGCAAGAGGTAGATTCACAATGTCTATTTTTAAATTTATTTAATTAACAGTTATTTTGAAATTACTGCAATTGTTGAATTGAGATTTTATATCATAATATGAAGATAATACAATTTAGCTAATAAAAGGAAAAATGATTTGCAAATAATTAAGAATGATGTTTGTTATTGTTTGCTTTATGTTTAAAATTGATGCAGAATAATTTTTTACTACCAATCATTCTAAGAAAAATAGAAGTATGGCTGTAAAAAGGGAACAAAATTAAAATATTTCAGATGAAAATTAAAGGGAAATAACTCACAGCCACAACCACGTGTGGTATATAAAATAATATAAATTTAGAACAGGGTAAATCATTTTGCATTGAGATGTTCTAAATCATTTAAGAATAGTAAATAAAACAAAAAGAATTTTATATGCAAAGTTTAACTCATTTACTGCTGTCTGCATGTGACAGAAAGAGTTACAGGTAAGCACAGGTAAATGGCTGACATGGTAAATTGCCGATAGGGCTAATTAACGGCTCAGACAATTCTTTAATTAACAGGAAAGGTGTACTAAGGTTATTATTTGGACAATTACCATAAAATGACAGGTCAATCAGCTGTAACAACTATTTAAACACTAATTACTGAGGCCATTNTTGTGTCCATCTAATTTTTGTGTCAAGCTCTTTACTGTGTCCACATTCACTATAAACTACTTTTGTTGAAATTTCAGTGGTCGACATGCTGCGGTCGTATCATGCTGCGCTTGGCGTAGCCCTTTATTCAATTTATTTCATCATATCCCTCTGAAAAAGTATGTTTTATATATTATGATATATAAATAACAGGGACTATATCCCTGATTACATACAAAACACATTACTTAAAATTATTATATTTCTTCGTTCATGGTAATTAATACTTGGAACCTTTTTTAAAAAAAAAATACAGTGCAGAATTTTGGAAAAAAATGACAAAAGTGGCAAAATGTTTTTGGAATGCTAAGTGCTCAGATGCTTACAAATGCTCACAAATCCTCTTCTGTCAGACCTGTAACAGCAGCTCTTCATTTTCTTCATCTGATATTAATATTATGTCCGGTCCGGTGGTGATTGATGCTCTATAGTTGTGATATTGCTCTTGGTCTTTCCAAAAATCTGTCTAAACGTCTTTCGAAAGTTAGTAAATTTTGGCTGACACAACATTTTCGGATAAATCATTCCAGGTATGATATGATTTTCTTGTATTCATATCATTATGACATCTACCGAGACATAAAGGTACAAATTCTGTACAAAACAATTTTTGTTCTTGAAAAAGAGGGTCCGGACCCCCTTCTGGATCCGCGAATGGACTCTTACCCTTTTTGGCGATATCTCGACATCTGCTATCAATGTTCTTGATCCGTGCTTCATACACATGGATAGAAAATTAAGCCAGATATCCTTAAGGTCGTACAGTAGGTACCATGCACGGCATACAAGAAAAACGAGGAACGAAAAATTAGAATTTGGCTTGCACGATCCCCTGGTGCACAATACGTTATACCTTTTTTTCGGTTTGCAAGAAATACGGCAAATATACAACGACCCCAACACGGCAAGATGTGAAATAAAAAAAAAACGGTATATAAACTTTAGGCAATGTAATAATAAAACTTACGGGATTAATTTTATAATTAATTGCAAGCTAACTTATTCGAAATATCTAAAATGACAATTGAGAAGGAAAATTATTCCAACCAATGAAAATAAAGCTTACTAATTCAGTAAGGATAATGGACCAATCAAATTTAGTAATCTGCCTATTATGTATTTCCTATGGGAAAATTATATCGTCGCCTAAAACCCACATTTGCAGGAGGAAACTTGGGTTTAGCTTTAGAAATTCATTATATCCTCAGCCTCCTCCTATGTAATTATAAAGTAAAACTACCATTTACAATACCAAAGTAAAGTTTAGTTGAGGAAACCCTAGGTTTCCAGAGCAAAACCAGGTTTCTGTAGAGCGAAACCCGGTTTCAGTGAGGAAAACCAACATTTGCTTGAGGAAACTTGGGTTTAGCTTCAGAAACCCATTGGATGCTGAGCATTGTATGTATTTCTAAGAGGAAACTTACATTTGCAGTACTAAAGTCGGAGTTTAGTCCAGGAAACCCTGGGCTTCCTGTCAGGAAACCTAGCTTTACAGACAGCGAAACATGGTTTCGCTAACCAAAACCGGGTTTCTCTGCATTTTGGTTAATTTCGCTTGCCATACACATGATACTTACAATTTAAATTTTACTGATTTTAGAGGTTCACTGGGCCAAAAATGGCTCGTCTGTAGTGCAGGCGACATAAGTGTTCCATGGAACACCAATCAATTTTTTCATTTGGGATTGAATTTAATTGATTTTATGGTAAAAGATTTCCAATTAAATGAATAAATAGCTTTGTGAAATTCTAACAAATTGTGCTACCTTGTATTGATTCATGAAGATTCACTGAATCTTAAAAAGAGTTCAAAAAGAAAAAAAAAAGGTTGATTACAAAAAGTTTTCTATGTTTACTTTGGGAAATGATTTTAATCAGCAACAAGAAAGGTTTAAAAAAAAAAGATGTATAAAGGATCAAAACTGGACCCATCAGGTGCAAACCCTAAAATCTATAACTGGTGATATTGGGTTTGTTAGCTGGCAAAGATACGATGAGGCATACAAGTTTGACATTGATAAAAAAAATATTCTTTAGAAATAAACATACATGTACTAAGATTTAATAGAAAGGGAATGTTACTTTTATGCAATGTATTACAGATTTAAAGCAGGAACTTGATATTAAGAAAGCATTTGGCGCTTCAGAAGACAGTATGCAGAAGGAAAAAGAAGACGGCAGTTCTTCAACTACTGGATCAATAGACTCTAAAAAAATTATAGATAATGGAATTAAAACCCCACAATCATCATTTAAAACTCCTCCAATGAAAGGTAATACATAAAGTGTTTAGTGTATATGTGTATTCAGGAATTGGTAATATTCAGGGTTGGCAAAAACACGGGAAATATTCATATTTCCCAGGACAGTGGGAAATACTGGGAATTCCCGGGAAATACTGGTAATTCCTGGACAATACTGGGAAATATACTGTCAAATGATATAACTTTAAAACAGTGTAGTTAAAAGTGAAACAAATAGATTAAATATGTCTTAATGGATGTATACAAAGGGTATTTCATTATCTCACACTACCATATGACTATTCCAAATAAGTAAAGCAATAAAAGTCTTCTGATTATCAGTATTAAACACCTCCAGTCAATGGTAATCATTGTAATACCTTGCTTTGTAGTAATGTTTTTATAAACAAGAATAAAATTCATTAAGGTACTAGTATTTGTCATAAATGTTTCATTTAACAACTAAAATTTGTCAAATGTGAGAGTGTTAATTACTAAAACAACATCAATGTCAATGATGGGCTTGGGTATGTTTTATTTTTCAATAAATCAAATTGATTCATAAAGGAATGTTTACATACCTACCTAGATTTTAAAATAATATGAAAAATACATCTGTTTTTTTTACTTTCAAAATTAATTAAATGTATTTCAAACACAATTTTAAAGGATATATAAATTTTAAAAAATAGAATTAAACAAATAGTTAAGAGTATTTTTGTGTCAAAATGACTTGATATGAGTCATTTTTTCATATTTCAAAGTATTTCCCACTTTTTGAAAATAAGCAGTATTTCCCAGGACGGTAATTCCCGGTAATTACCAGTGGGAATTACAGCCACTGGTATTTCCTGGCCAACCCTGGTAATATTCATAAATGTTCATTTTGATGTTGCGTATTTGGCAGTAAATAAATTTGACATTCGTCTTTTTTGCCCTCCAGACCTGAAGGGTCAGTATGAACTCTTGCCATCATTTTTCAACTCTCATCTTTCATTTAATGGCTTTTCACATTTGTATTATCTGCTCTAAAATTAACCAAACTTTACAAGAATAATTTAACTAAAAGGGTAATATAAAAATTGCTCAATTTGTTCCAGTAAGATTAAAATTCCTTCCAGCATGGAACAAAGCTTAACTTTTGATCTTATGGGAAAAATTTTCAACAGCTTGCACAAATGAAACCAAACTACATGTATACCGAAATGATGTATAGAAGGCCTTTCACAAAATTGAAAATTTCCTTTCTATTTGACAACAAACTTTGCCATCTGCATAATTTGTTACTATATCTAGGCAATTTTTTACATATATTCTACCAGATTTATGTGGCTGATGTGATTTGCACATTGTATGTTATTATTTTAGATCATCTCAAGCCACCAAAACATCACTGCATTACTTTCAGTATCAGCTACTGGAGATTCATGCAGACCTAGTCTCACCATTTGTTGTTTCATATAATTTAATTACATTTTTTATGTAGAATTTCAAATATTTTTTGTGTATTGAAGAATGTCTTTGATTTCTGTGTATTGAGGAATGTATATATGAATTCTATGTATTGTATATTTATAGGTTTACCTCCAAATAACAATGGTAGTACACCACTTACACCATCAGCTAGAATCTCAGCATTAAATATAGTCGGAGATTTGTTACGCAAAGTTGGAGTATGTATGATCAAATATGAATTATTAATGACTGTGTAATCCATGTATATTATACTTCATATGAATTTTCTTAATCTCAATTGGTCAAATTTAAGGGTGATACATGTATTTTGGTATACTACCTCTCTGTTGAGTATACTGCCCGCTCTAATTGTACAATGAGGTAACTGACATTACTTGGTGTAGTAATACAGTCCACATGTTCAGTATAATTTACTCAATAGTAAATGACATTGAAGGCAATATCACAAAATCTGGACTGCCCAAGGGTTGTGATATGGACCAGGAAAACTGATATGGCCAGAGCCGAAGGCTAGGGTCAAATCAGTTTTCTGGTCCTTATCTCAACCCAAGGGCAGCCCAAATTTTGTAATATTGCCTTTTATGACATTTACTATTGTGTTTATTGCATTGAAGAAATAATTATAAATCTATATTATGCAACAAACATACATAAAGCTTAAGTTTGTTTTCAACAAAAACAAGAATATTATGATGATAAACAAATGATAAAACATGCAAAGCAAGAAAAAAGGAAGTATATAAAAGCTACAACTACTTTATTGTCAAAAGTGTCTTAGTAGCAGGAAAGGTGTTTAGTTATTTAAAAAAATAATAATCTTTACAAATAGGCACTCTAATTAAAACTGTTTTTCATTGAATTGACTTGAAATTTTTAATTTTCAAGCATTTGAATCGTTGAAATTTACTGTGAAGTTATTGTTTGTTGGCATTGGTTGACTAACGTAAAAGTTAAAATGTGTCTTACTACAACGCAAATGTGGTGGTCTGTTTTCCAGCTGATATTTACTGTCAATATCAGGAAATCGGACCAGCGCTTTCCATATTCCAGAATTCTACATGTCAGCTGATCAGTATTAAACCAATAAAATGTCAGAATTTTAACTGATATGCAATATTAAAGACATTTTATGTATCCTTGGAAAGCAGTATTGACCATGGCAAAACAACACTCTTTTAAGCTCACCTGTCCTGAAGGGTCAGTGTTAGCTATTGCCATCACTTGGCATCTGTCATCCATCCGTCGTCTGTCCGTCCGTCGTCCGTCAACTTTTCACATTTTCATCTTCTCCTCTGAAACCACTGAAGCAAATTCAACCACAGACCTGTTTACCACTACGATTTATGACCTTAGATTACGCCCTACGCTTTCATCTGCGATTTCTGCGCTTTTATACTAATTAGGTTGAAAAAATATTTTTGGTTGAAAAATTTCTGCATCAGGTTTCGGGACAATTCTTAATTGTTAAATAGATGTGATAAAAATACAGGTAAAAGAAGAAAGATATAGTGGTGAATGGGACAAGTTTGCATTGCCACTGAAAAATCAGAGAAATGGGTAGGGGCAGGAAATTTAGCTTCATGGAAAAACGCTACGTCCTCCGCAGTATTAAGACCTTTCTTATATTTCTCGTGCTGGGGTTCGTTAAGAAGGTTAAATTTCCTGCCCCTTCCCATTTTTAGTGGCAGTTGAAACTCGGAAACATTGCTTACTGGAAATCATCAAATAAAAATGCACTTAACGGAATGATATGTTTAATTTCACACTTGAGTTGGGTCCGAAAACTGAATGTAAGCAGCGCATGGGTGCCTCTTCTATATACACATGACAAACTACTCTTTCAAGACAAAAATTACGCTTTTATTCGTCTTGGACTACTCTTTCGTGATAAAATGGGTTAACAGGTCTGCAACCAAACTTTACAGGAATGATTTACTAAAGGTCCTTTACAAAGATTGCTCATCTCGTTCCAGTCCGACAAAAAACATGGGCGCCAGCACAGAACTTCGATTAAACATTGGACCCTATGGAAAAAATCACATTTTCATCTTCTCCTCTGAAACCACTGAAGCAAATTCAACCAAACTTTACAGGAATGATGTACTGAAGGTCCTAAACAAAGACTGCTCATTTTGTTCCGATCTGACAAAAAACATTGCCATAGCGTAGAACTTAGGTTTAACATTTGACCCTATGGGAAATATCACATTTTTAGCTCACCTGACCTAAAAGGTCATGTGAGCTATTGCCATCACTTGGCGTCTGTCGTCGTCGTCCGTCATTAAAGATCAACTCCTCTAAAACCACCGGGCCAATTGCAATCAAATTTTGTCACAATAGTCCTTGGGTGGTGTAAATGAAAAATCGTGTCCGACATGTCCATGAGTAATCCAAGATGGCCGCCAGTGGAACCCATTGATTAACATTGGACCCTATGGGAAATTTTAATTATTTTTTTTTCTAGTCGGATTTTGATGCAGTTTTTTTTCATTGGATTCCTTATGAAAAATAGACATGGCGCACAACTATCAGATTTTGGATAACTCTTTCCCTTTCCGAGCTATAAGGGGTCAAGCGGGGCCAAAATCACACTTTTACAAAGTACCTCAAATTTTTATTTTTCATCGGATTTTGATGGGGTTTCTTTCTTTGGATTCGTCTTGACATGAGCTTTCGGTGGTGTGTCGACAGATTTTGCGTAGCTCTTACCGTTTCCAAGTTATAAAGGGCCTAAGGGGGCCAAAATAACACTTTTACAAAGTACCTCAATTTTTTATTTTTCATCGGATTTTGATGGGGTATCTTTCTTTGGATTCCTCTTGACAATGAGCTTTCGGTAGTATATCAATGGATTTTGCGTAGCTCTTACTGTTTCCAAGCTATAAGGCGCCTTAGGGGGACCAAAATCGCACTTTAACAAAGTACCTCAATTTTTAGCTGAAAATTGTATCTGACATGTCAGTGCGTAATCTAAGATGGCCGGCAATGAGGTCCATTGATTAACACTAGACCCTATGGCAAATGCATTCAACAATCAACTCCTCTGAAACAAATTAGCCAATTGCAACCAAACTTTGTCATAATAGTCCTTGGGTGGTGTTAAGTAAAAAATCTGTCTGACATCCCTGCATAATCCAAGATAACCGCCAGCAGTCCCATTGATTAACTTTAGACCTCATAGGAAATGTATTTAAAAATCAATGTTATTGCATGGATGTACCACTGCTATATACAGGTGAGCTATACAGGCTCCTGGGAGCCTCTAGTGTTACTTTTAATCTTTTATATTGGAAATGGTAGAAGTGAAGTTTAAATTACAAAAATAATCAGCATAGTAAGATCCACATTTCCTGCAATTTTGAAGAAAATCTGACGACCCACATAGGCATTATGGCCCCTTTTTCTTTGAATTTTCACGATTTTTTAACATTTTTACTTTTATTTCAAAAACTGTTTGAGATGGAGGTTAAATGTAAATTACAAAAGTGTTGAGCTTTTCCAGGACTACAATTTCTACATATGTCCAGCAGATTAGCATCTTATCCAAGATGGCTGTCACGAGGGAACATAGTTTAACATAGGCCCCTATGGGAAATGCATTCAAAGATCTTTTCCTCTGAAACCACTGAACCAATGTGGACCAAATTTTGTCACAATAGTCCTCAGGTGGTCCCCTTTAAATTTTATGATTTTTATGGTTGTACCTCATCCAAGATGGCCGCCAGCGGGGAACATAGTTTAACATAGGGACCCTATGGGAAATACATTCAAAGATCTTTTCTCCTGAAACCACTATAAGCCAATAGGAACAAAACTTGGATACAATTGTCCTTGGCTGGTCCCCTTTAAAGTTTGTGATTTTTATGTTCGTACCTCATCCAAGATGGTCGTCAGCACAGGACATAGTTTAACATAGGACCCTATTGGAAATGTATTCAAAGATCTTCTTCTCTGAAACTACTGAGTCAATTGGAACCAAACTTGATCACAATAGTCTTTAGGTGGTCCCCTTGAAAGTTTGTGATTTTTATGTTCATACCTCATTGAAGGTGGCTGCCAGCAGAGAACATAGTTTAACATAGGGACCCTATGGGAAATGCATCCAAAGATTTTCTCCTCTGAAACTACCAAGCCAAATTCAACCAAACTTGCTCACAATAGTCCTTGGCTTGTCCTCTTCAAAGTTTGTTATTTTGACATTCGTACCTCATCCAAGATGGCCCCAGCCTGGAACATAGATTAATATAGGGACCCTATGGGAAATGCATTCAAATGTCTTCTCCTCTGAACCTACTGAGATAATTGGAACCAAGTTTGGTAATGAATGGGTGGTCTCTTCGTGACAATGAATAAAACCAGTCACCAGGTGAGCGATACAGGCTAATGTGAGCCTCTAGTTGGATGACAGCTACAGTGAATGCTTTGGATGCAGACTGTGAACTGCATTTTATGTTAAAAAGAATGATGATAGTCCATTCCTGTTTACTAACATGTGACAATGCTGCACAATGATGTGAGCTTAGCAGGCTGTGGCTGCTTTCTATGTTTTTGTATGTTTACTTCACTACAGATGTCCTGTTTAAGTATCTTATTTGCAAGAGTTCAGTACAATAAATAACCCCATGTGTGTTTGATAATTAATCAGTTATTGCTTTTCTATTTAGATCTTGTTGGTTACTTGTTCTCTATCAGTTTTTACACGTATTTCGGTTTATTGACTTCCAAATGTTTTGATATTATCTGCACATAAGTTGTCGAAATGCACATATAAAGAAACAAAATTCACAGTAACTTTGGTCATGTTGGTATTTTGTTATTTATTACCCCTGGGTCCATGCCTCTGCTGGTGGACTGTTTGTCCCTGAGGGTTTTCACCAACCCAGTAACCAGTACTTGGGTGCTGGCCCGAGAACCGACTTTATTTGGAAACTTGCAATATCTAAATTTAGAAAGTTTTGTTTATAACTAAAGAGTATCTCACTCTCCTTAGCTGATTTTGGCATTTCTTTTTAGATCTTATTGGATACTTGTTCTCTATCAGTTTTACATGTAATCCATTATATAAATTTCCAAATGTTTTGATTTTATCTGCAGACTGCACCTAAGAGACCTAAGTTGTCGAAATGTGGATATGTAGAAACAAAATTCACAGTAACTTTTGTATTTTTATGCCCCAACATGAAGTGGAAGGGGCATATAGATACGTCCGTACGTCCCGATGTTATGTCATTTCCTTCCGATCAGATAAAAACATGCCCGCCAGCGCTGAACTTAGTTTTAACATTGGACCCTATGTGAAAAATCACAAATTCATCTTCTACTCTGAAACTGCTGAAGCAAATTCAAACAAACTTTACAGGAATGATGTATGGAAGGTCCTTTACAAAGATTGCTCATTTTGTTATGATATGATTAAAAACATGGCCGCCAGCGCTGAACTTAAATTAAATATTGGACCCCATGGGAAAAATCACATTTTAATCTTCTTCTCTGAAACCGCTGAAGCAAATTCAACCAAACTTTACAGGAATGATGAACTAAAGGTCTTAACAAAGATTGCTAATTTTTTTGGATCTGACAAAAAACATGGCTGCCAGCACGGAACATAGTTTAACATTGGACCCTATGGGAAAATCACATTTTCATCTTCTCTCTGAAACCACTGAAGTAAATTCAACAAGACTTTACAGGAATGATGTAGGGAAGGTCCTTTACAAAGATTGCTCATTTCCGTCCGATCCAATAAAAAACATGGCCGCCAGCGCAGAACTTAGGTTTAACATATCACCCCATGGGAAAAATCACATTTTCATCTTCCCCTCTGAAACCACTTAAGCAAGTTCAACCAAACTTTACAGGAATGATGTACTGAAAGTCTTCAAGAATGATTGCTCATTTTGTTTGGATCTGATAAAAAACATGGCCGCCAGCACGGAACTTAAGTTTAACATTGGACCCTATGGGAAAATCACATTTTCATCATTTCCTCTGAAACCAATGAATTCAATCTAACCAAACTTTACAGGAATAATGTACTAAAGGTCCTTTACAAAGATAGCTCATTTCCCTCGGATCTGATAAAATAAATGGCTGCCAACATGGAACATAGTTTATATTTGACCCTATTCGAAAATCACATTTTCATCTTCTCCTCTGAAACCGCTGAAGCAAATGTAACTTAACTTTGCAGGAATGAAGTATGGAATGTCCTTAACAAAGATTGCTCATTTGGTTCGAATCCGATAAAAAAACATGGTCGCCAGCACAGATCATTGGACCCTATGGGAAAATTACATTCATCTTCTCCTTTCAAACCAATAAAGCAAATTCAACCAAACTTTACAGGAATGATGTACTAAAGGTCCTTAACAAAGATTGCTCATTTCGTTCCGATCCGATAAAAAACATGGCCGCCAGCATGTAATATAGTTTAACATTGGCCCTATGGGAAATTCACATTTTCATCTTCTCCTCTGAAACCACTGAAGCAAATTCAACCAAACTTTACAGAAATGATGTATGGAAGGTCCTTTACAAAGATTGCTCATTTCGTTCTGATCCGATAAAATACTTGGCCGCCACTGCAGTACTTAGGTTTAACATTGGACCCTATGGGAAAATTCACATATTCTTCTTCTGCTCTGAAACCACTGAAGCAAATTCAACCAAACTTTACAGGAATGATGAACTGAAGGTCCTTAACAAAGATTGCTCATTTCGTTCCGATCTGATAAAAAACATGGCCACCAGCACAGAACACAGTTTATTTTGGCCCTATGGGAAATTCACATAAAAAACATGGCCATCATGCAGAACATTGAAAACCCTGCTTCAGCATTTTGTCAGGTGAGCCATACAGGCTCAGTGTCTGAGCCTCTAGTTTGAATGTTGTTCTGTTATGGGATGTAAAGGATGGTGGATCTTTCAGTTGCCATGGAAACCAAACAAGAATACTGTAATTTTAGAAAAAAAAAGTATTCTGCTAAATTTTATGTTTTGTTTTTCCTATTGGAAATGCCTTTTATCTATGTCGGCCATGGTCCAGGTGAGCGATACAGGCTCTTGAGAGCCTCTTGTTTCTTTTCATTTTTTATAAGACCAATACAAAAGATAACAATATTAAAAATTGATAAAATGTTTTTAAATAAATCTTTTATCATTTAAGTAATATTAATTGTCCAAATTATATAAAAAAAATTGTATTTTCAATTGTACTGTTCTGGGGTATAAAAAAACCCAAACCATTCATATAATATTAATCAATGCTTATATCAAAAAAATATAATAAGACCTTGAAAAATATTCTATCTCTGCATTTTAGGCTTTAGAGTCAAAATTAGCATCATGTAGAAATTTTGTGAAAGATCAACCCAGAGAAAAGAAACCAGGAGGTCCAAATGCCAATTCTCCCAGGTTTGTATGCTATCTAAAAAAATGTCTTTTAACATTTTTGTTAGAGGTAAGGCGAAACAAATTTAAATGTACCGGGTATGTTTTACATTAACTTTTATTTCTACAAAGATTTTTGTCTGTTTGCAAAATTGTCACATTTGGTATTTGTTTTAAATGGTAAGTGTCAGGGCTTTAATATTTCACATGTGAATTCCATGTAAAACCTTTCAGTTGATACGGAAATAGTTTACCCCATGACCTTGACATGTGATCTCTTATGAAAAATATAGTAAAATTTAAATTTGGTATTATCCTTTAAATGCTAAGTTTTTTTATGTATATTCCATATTGCAAGATCTTTCAATATTTGTACCAGAATATTTGAACTTTAAAAAACTTTAAGGTAGTTAAAATTTAAGTCATAAGGCT
Source organism: Modiolus philippinarum (assembly GCA_002080025.1). NCBI lineage: Eukaryota > Metazoa > Mollusca > Bivalvia > Mytilida > Modiolidae > Modiolus > Modiolus philippinarum. The sequence continues at coordinate 42,834 of MJUU01027773.1, forward strand.
TAAAAATTTTTAAATTTGTATGCAAGAATTTCCAGTTTATACCAAAATACTTGACCTAGTGACCTTGACTTTGGCAAATATGTAAGGGAGTGAATACAAAATTAATTCAAGGAATAGTTTAAAAAATGTAATTTTACATTCTATAGGAAATTATTCAGACAAGTGCAATATTTCAAAGTCATTGCATAATAACCCTTTCCTTATCAAACAGTATCAAGAACAATGAAGTCTCTTATGAAAAATGTTAACATATATCAATGGAAAAATAGATTTTTGTCTCACCTGTAATTTCGTCGCTGAAAGCGAGACATAGGTATGACACTCCGTAGGCGGAGGCGGCAACAGAGGTGTCGTAAACTTTCTTAAAACCTCAATGACTTTTAAAGTATATTACTTATATGAAACATATTTTTTTCCACAGGTAGCTTATGGTATAAGCTTTTCAGCATCATATGTTTCAGATGACCTTGACCTTATCTTCATGGTTCAACGACTTCATAAAAATTGCAACATAGTTTCACATTCAAGTTGATTTCTCTGGATTTTTAATACTTAGATCCATTATATTAAGTGTATTGATGTATCTTAGTGGTTGCAATCCAGTCTGCCACTTGTCATTTGACCTCGACCTCATTTGCACTGTTCAGTGACTTTGTAAATTTTGCGACAGTTTTACATTCAAGTCAATTTCTGAGACACTGTAATGTATACTCATACTATATTTTGTCTATTGCTACATATAGGCGGGTGCATGCCAGTCTGACATCTGTCATGTAGGCTTGACCTCAATTTTATGGTTCATTGACTTTGATCACTTTTCTACTTGAATACTTATTTCCCTGTAATAAGAACACCTAGATTCGTCATATTTTTATACGACTGCAAAAATTTTGCGGTCGTATTATGGTATGACGCAGTCGTCGGCGTCGGCGTCTGTGGCCAGCATAACTTTGTTTCTAGTGGACAGATTATCTTCAAATTTCAGTATGTGGTTTCTTGGCATAATGGCAATCCGGGGTTTTAATTTTGGGTTTGTGGCCCCACCCGTTTAAGAAAAAGGGGCCAAAAGGGGTTAAATTAGGTGTTTTCACATATTTGACTGTAGAATCTTTATTAGTTATCCGATTTTGATGGGTTTCTTTCAGTAAACTCCTTAGAAAATTTCCAATCTGGATTATTCCAACGGATTTCACGTGGCATGTACCGTTCACAAGATAAATGGGGCCCAAAAGGGGCGAATTTCAAAAATTTAATTTTTAGCTCACCTGGCTAAAGCCAGGGTGAGCTTTTGCCATCACTTGGCGTCCGTCCGTCCGTCCGTCCGTCCGTCCGTCCTTCCGTCGTAAACTTTTCTTCAAAAATCTTCTCCTCTGAAACTACTGGGCCAAATGAAACCAAACTTGGCCTGGATCATCACCAGGGTATGTAGTTTAAAAAATGTGTTCGGTTAGTCCGAGGACCAAACAACATGGCCGCTGTTACTAAAAATAGAACGTAGG
>MJUU01027773.1:47307-59858 GCA_002080025.1 Modiolus philippinarum
GGGGCCAAAGGGGGCCAAAATCATAAATTTCAGATAACCTAAAATTTTTATTTTTCATCAGATTTCGATGGGATTTTTTTCTTTGGATTCCTCTTGATGTAAGCTTTCAGCAATATGTCAAAGGATTTGGCGTAGCTCTTACTGTTTCCGAGCTATAAGGGGCCGAAGGGGGCCAAAATCATAAATTTACAGATAACCTAAAATTTTTATTTTTCATCGGTTTTCGATGGGATTTTTTTCTTTGGATTCCTCTTGATGTAAGCTTTCAGCAGTATGTCAACGGATTCTGTGTAGCTCTTACCGTTTCCGAGCTATAAGGGTTCAAAATGGCCACAACTTCAAATTTGCAGATTGCCTGAAATTTTTTTTTTTCATTGGATTTCGATTTTTTTCTTTGGATTCCTCTTGATACAAGCCTTCAGTAGTGTGTCAACGAATTTGGCGTAGCTCTTACCGTTTCCGTGCTACATGTATAAGGGTTCACAGGGGCCAAAACTGCAAATTTGCAGATTACCTAAAATTTTTATTTTTCATCGCATTTTGATGTTTTTTTTTTCCTTTGGATTCCTTTTGATATAAGCTTTCAGCAGTATGTCAATGGATTGGGCGTAGCTCTTACCGTTTCTGAGCTATAAAGGGTCAAAGAGGAATCATAAGGAGTCATAAGGGCTAATTTTTATTTTTCCTAGTTTGTGTCGAGCTAATTACTGGGTCAATCTCCTTATTGCGTCCTTCTAATTATTGTGTCAAGCTCTTTTGTCTGTCTATACTCTCTTTAAATTACACTTTTTCAAATTTCAGTGGACGACATGCTGCGGTCGTATCATGCTGCGCTCGGCGTAGCCCAGGATTGGCCGGGAAATACCAGTGGCGGTAATTCCCACTGGTAATTACCGGTAATTCCTGTCCTGGGAAATACTGCTTATTTTCAAAAATTGGGAAATACTGGGAAATATGAAAAAATATTAAATAAATATATTAAAACCCTCTTGACATAAAAATACTCAAAACTATTTGTTTAAATTTACTTTCAAATTTACATTTCCTTTAAATTGTCTTTATAATACTTTTAATTCCTTTTTAAATATAAAGAAAACAAGTGGATTTTCACATCATTTTGAAAATTTAGTAAATCTTTATGAAAACACGCCTTTATAATTCAATATGATATTTTCTTTTGAAAAATTAAGCATATCCAAGCCCATCATTGGCATTTATGTTGATTTAATAATTAACACTCTCACATTTGACACAATTTTAGTTGTTAAATTAAATTTTAATGATAATTACTAGAACCTTAATGAATTTGATTCTTGTTTACACAAACAATTATACAAATGAATTGCATTGAATTACAATGATTACCATTGACTGCAGGTGATGTTTAATTGTGAAAGTGGGAAGACTTATTGTTTAACCTATTTTGAATAGTCATATGAATGAAACTGTCTTTGTATAATTCCATTTAGACATATCTAATCCATTTGCAGCACTGTTAACTACAAAATTATGAAGTCATATCATTTGACAGTATATTTCCCAGTATTGTCCGGGTATTCTCAGTATTTCCCGGGAATTACCAGTATTTCCCACCGTCCTGGGAAATATGAGTATTTCCTGCTTTTTTGCCAACCCTGGGCCGTAGCCCTTTATTTACATGTGATGTTGCAAAAGAGAACTTGGGGTGTCAGCTATATTTTCTGCCAGAAATAAATGCTAACTAGGTTGCTTTCTCTACAAATAGTCAAATAACGATGAATTAGGGCTGTAAAGGTCTTCTATTTTCTTGTCATTATGAAAAAAGTAGAGCGAATTTGGCATTGAAAAAATTCATGCTACTTTCAGTTTGAAAATTGCATCGGCTGACCTTTCATTCTTTATTCCCTTTTAGTTCACCCCTTTTTGGAGTACTTCAGTGGATTAAAGTGTACATTTAACAATTTGTTAAAAACTTGATTCATATTTTATGAAATGGGGGTAACTGGTACACACATCATCAAACTTCGTCGACAAATCAAACGCTTTTTATACGACCGCAAAAATTTTTGCGGTCATATATTGGTATGGTGCTGTCGTTGTCATCATCGTCGTCGTCGTCGTTGTCTGTAGACACTTTTGTTTTTGGTAAATAACTTTTGTTCCAGTAGATCAATCCTAATATGAAATTTTAACATAATGTTCTTTGGCACAAAAGGAAGGATTTCAGTAGTTTTGGTCATTGTGACCCCACCCGTTTTTGGAACGATTGGAAATCGTTTCCATGTCACGAACTACCAAACCCGGATGACCGGAAGTTTCTTGCCTACTCGCTACCTTTTATATAACATACGCTGGAATATATAGTTCTTACTTCATTTCCGGTTTTTGCGGAGTAATTTATTTGTTGACATAACAACAGGTGGATATCAATTGCATACCAACAACGGACAAGAATATTGTTATTACTTGATTACCGTAATTAATTTGAAAGTGCTGATAGCTATCTCAGTAATAAAGATGTTTGAAACTGAATATGTGTGACAGTCTGTTATTGATTTTATAAACAAGTGGTCAAATATCAGTCATTTAGTTAACATGGTTGATTGCTTCCTTTCCACACGTGTTGGCAGAAAAGCTGAATAAATTACTTCTTTATATATACATCTTTATTATAAAACATCACAAATGAAGTGATTAAATCGAACAGAATGATTTTGATTTTCTACTTAAATCAAACAGAGCAGTGTGTATTTTAACACAGCAGTATTTTCCAAATCAGCTGTTTACCTCCGTTTGCTTAGTCTATAAATAGATTGTGGATTGCGGTATCAATAAGGGTCATATAGGTGAACAACCACCTGGCAATTAGTGATTTAGAAATTATAGTAGAGATTGAAAAATTCAGACAGTTTTCATACAAAAGCAATTACCTGCAGACTTAAACTTCTGTTCAACTAATAAAAGACAACTATAAGAATTTGTTTCTATTTTTTTTTAATTAATTTCAATGATTTTTAAAGATCGAAAAATTAAGATACTTTTCTTATCACAATGATAAAAATATTATGCTACTCTACCTACTGATTTAAACTTCTTCTTTTCTAATAAAAGACGGTGTTTTTATTTATTTATTTATTTTTTTTAAGTTTGTTTAATTTTTGTTTGTTTGTTTGTTTGATTTTTGTTTATTTTTTTAATATACATAAAGTGGCTGAAGGATAGGTCATTTTTTATTGGTAAATTTCAAGACACTGGAACCTGTACAATCTTCTAGATGAGTATTTTGAATGCCTTGCAAATCCAAATTATTGGTTGCTCTGAAAGACAACTTTTGCCTATATGTATTCAGGCATCCGTTAAAGTGCAACACATTTTGTGATTCTAAAGTACAACATTGTGTGGTTCTACACTGGATGGGATATATGTTTGATCTTTGTAGAGAAAGTCTAGGCATGCAGCTTATATAGATGTAAAGCCAGAGTGGTATTTTCCCACAAAAAAACATTCAATACCGTAACTATAGATATCTATTCTATGTTCTAATACTATAAAAGCCAGTTTCAATATTGGTGGTGTTTTATATATTTGATATATATTTGTTATTTCATCTAACAATTAAAGTCATGAAATACTTTAATTAAGATTAACATTAGAACCAGATTCAATATTTTGTTTAATTTGCTGAATATGGAATGCTCCATTTTTGTGTCTTTTTATGAGTTAATGTTGTCTTGATTTTGTATTTTATTTCTAAAAATATCTGCAACCTAAGAGCTGTGGTAACACTAGTCCTAAGTTGGTGCTCATTCATCAGTGGCAGATTTGGGGGGAGGGGGCGGCCCCCCTTAGGTTGGAACAAATTTTGAATTCCTAGGGTTTTTTATGGAGAATTTGGTTCTGGACCCCCTTTTTGAAAAATTATGGGTCGCCCCTGTCTTAGCAAAAGTTTAGATCCGCCACTGTTTATGTATCTTTTAAATTATATGAGTGTCCTAGTCTGGCAAAATATGACAAGTAGTTTAACGCAGGCTATAAATCAAAACACATTTAATAATCTTCTATTTAACACATAATATATTTCATAAATTGTTTCCTACAGTAGAGATTAGATCTAAGTAAATCAAAACTTGGTTGGGATAGTACTGGATTCTGCTTGACACACATATGTATATTTGTAAATATTGTTTTAAAGAAACATAGAATCCAATCGTTCCATTAGTGCTATCAGCACTTTGGTTAAAAAGGGGGCCGAAAAAGGTTAAATTGGGTGTTTTCACATATTTGTCTGTAGAATCTTTATTTTTAATTGGATTTTGATTGGGTTTCTTTCAGTGTGCTCGTGAGGAAATTTCCAATCAGCAGTATGCCAACAGATTTCACGTAGCATGTACCGTTCCCGAGATAAATGGGGCCCAAAAGGGGCAAATCCCAATTTTTTTTTTTTTTTGGTCCGATTTTGATTTTTTTTTTTTGGTCCGATTTTGATACAGTTTTTTTTCAATGGATTGCTTATGAAAAATTAACACAGCACTCTGCTATTAGATTTTTGGTAACTTGTTTGCTTACCTAGCTTTGAGGGGCCAAATGGGGCCAAATTGCTAATTTGCAGATTACCTAACATTTTTATTTTTCATCGGATTTTGATGGGATTTTTTTCTTTAGATTCCTCTTGATATAAGCTTTCACTAGTATGACAACAGATTTGTCATAGCTCTTACCGTTTTCGAGCTATAAGGGGTCGAAGGGGCCAAAACTGCAAACTTGCAGATTACGTGAAATTGTTTTTTTTCGTCAGATTTGGATTGGATTTTTTTCTTAGGATTCCACTTGATATAAGCTGTCAGTAGTATGTCAATCGATTTGGTGTAGCTCTTACCGTTTTTGAGCAATAAGGGGTCAATGAGGAACCATAAGGAGTCATAAGGGCTAATTTTCATTTTCCCTAGTTTGTGTCCAGCTAATTAATGGGTCAATCCCCTTATTGTGTCCATGCAATTATTGTGTCAAGCTCTTTAGTATGTCCACACTCACTTTCAATTACACTTGTTCAAATTTCAGTGGTCGACATGCTGCGGTCGTATCATGCTGCGCTCGGCCTAGCCCTTTATATATATTGCTACATCTAGGTGAGTGCATGCCAGTCTGACACCTGTCATGTAGCCTTGACCTCAATTTCATGGTTCATTGGCTTTGATCATTCTCTTTTACTAGAACACTTACAGGCATCATATTTGGTCTATTGTTACATCTAGGTGTGCACATGCCAGTCTGGTGCCTGTCATGTAGCCACTTTTTTGGTAAAGATATGCATATAAAGGCAAGACATTTCTGTGTCTACACTTATTTATATTATGTTAATAGTTTCTTCAGGCACATGAATTACTTTGCTCTAATGCTGTTAAAAGCATGTTAATAATGCTATAAATTTCTTCTGAGCTGCTTATCAGTGACAAAGTTGTTTCCCAAAACAAATCTAGTTTTCAAAACAGACTTTCCTTCCCTAATGATTTAGGTGTTATTCCTACTACTTAAGGAGAACTTACACCCTTATGAAAGTATTCCATTTTCCTTGCAATTTGGTTAGTTTAAGAGATTACCAAAAATTTCTGTTCCCATTCCATCTTTACTTTGCAATTCCATTAATATAAAGATAAAATAGCCAATATTTGGTGTTAAAAAGGGATGCTAAAAAAAGATGGTTATTATATGTTTCTATGTAAAAAGGGGTCTTTTTGTAGTCAGTATTGTGTGACTACATAGTATACCATACACTGTAAGGTCTAGTTTTCTTTGATTTAATTACGTTTTATGACAGTAGATTGTGCCTTCCTATCTTTCATCTGATCTTACAATTTTACTATTTCTGACATAGAGGGGTAGGCAAGTCTGTCAACAGTTTTGAAGTGGTTTATCCAGTGGAATGACATTCTGACAGTATTTGTCAATAAATTGCTGGAAAAAACTTTTTCACCAATAAAATAGGGTAGGTGGAGTTGGGGGAACATGTACCTATTTTCAGGTCATATTAAATCATGTAGTTTATAATGTCTAATTAGAATGCACTTATGTATGTTGTTATGTGTATTTAAGTAACTGATGACAATTTTATAATAGACATTTTAGCACTCGGTAACTTTTGCATAGTCTATTTCTTCTTTTTTGTAGTTTTTAGCTCACCTGGCTATGCCAGGGTGAGCTTTTGCCATCACTATGCGTCCGTCGTCCGTCTGTCATCCATCTGTCATCCGTCTGTCCGTCCGTCAACAATTTCAAAAATCTTCTCCTCTGAAACCAATGGACCAAATATAACCAAACTTGACTTGAATCACCAGGTTATGGCTTCTCAAAATTGTGTTCGATTAGTCGGCTGGTCAAACAACATGGCCGCCATTGCTAAAAATAGGACATAGGGGTAAATTGCAGTTTTTGGCTAATAACTCAAAAACCGTTACAGATATAAAAGATCTGATGGGGTAAAAATGATCAGTATGGCAAGATCTACTTGCCCTGCAATTTTGAAGAAAATCTAAAAACCCATCTCCGAGTTATAGCTCTTTTTAGCTCACCTGACCTAAAAGGTCATGTGAGCTGTTGCCATCACTTGGCGTCATTCGTCGTCTTCTGTCTGTCCGTCCGTCCGTCGTCCGTCGTTAAAGATCAACTCCTCTGAAACCACTGGGCCAATTGCAACCAAATTTTGTCTCAATAGTCCTTGGGTGGTGTAAATGAAAAATTGTGTCCGACATGTCCGTGCATAATCCAAAATGGCCGCTAGTGGGACCCATTGATTAACATTGGACCCTATGGGAAATTTTAATTATTTTTTTACTAGTCGGATTTTGATGCAGTTTTTTTCATTGGATTCCTTATGAAAAATAAACATGGCGCACAACTATCAGATTTTGGATAACTCTTTCCCTTTCCGAGCTATAAGGGGTCAAACGGGGCCAAAATCGCACTTTTACAAAGTACCTCAAATTTTTATTTTTCATCGGATTTTGATGGGGTTTCTCTCTTTGGATTCGTCTTCACATGAGCTCTCGGTGGTTATCGGCGGATTTTGCGTAGCTCTTACCGTTTCAGAGTTATAAGGGCCTAGGTGGGCCAAAATCAAACTTTTACAAAGTACCTCAATTTTTTATTTTTCATCGGATTTTGATGGGGTTTCTTTCTTTGGATTCCTCTTGACATGAGCTTTCGGTTTTCAACGTATTTTACGTAGCTCTTACTGTTTCCAAGCTATAAGGTGTCTTAGGCGGACCAAAATCGCACTTTAACAAAGTACCTCAATTTTTAGCTGAAAATTTTATCTGACATGTCAGTGCGTAATCCAAGATGGCCGGCAATGGGGTCCATTGATTAACACTAGACCCTATGGCAAATGCATTCAACAATCAACTCCTCTGAAACAAATTAGCCAATTGCAACCAAACTTTGTCATAATAGTCCTTGGGTGGTGTTAAGTAAAAAATCTGTCTGACACGTCCCTGCATAATCCAAGATAACCGCAAGCAGTCCCATTGATTAACTTTAGACCTCATAGGAAATGTATTTAAAAATCAATGTTATTGCATGCATGTACCACTGCTATATACAGGTGAGTTATACAGGCTCCTGGGAGCCTCTAGTTCCATTAAATTTTCAAAAAATTTTCATTTTTGTCTCGCCCGCGACGAAAGTTGCGAAAGCGAGACATAGGCGTGCAAAGTATGACGATGACGGCGTTAACTTTTACTATAATACAGGATATTTTGAAAACCCTTTGATGTAGGAACATCATATTTGGTCCAGTGGTAGTACTAATCAAGTGCTACCTGACGGACATAAAATCATGTGACCTTGACCTCAATTGCACGGTCCAGTGACCACGTTAAGTTTCTCTGACTAGATCCGTATCTCAATTACTGTAAGTGGTAGGTCAATGATATTTGGTATATAGGTTGGTCTTGAGTAGTACATGTCAGTCTGGCATGTGACTTTTGTCCTTGATCTCAATTTCACGGTTTAGTGACCACATTAACTTTCTCTGATTAGATCCATATCTCAATAATTATAAGTGGTATTTCAATGATATTTTGTATATGGGTTGGTCTTGAGTTGGACATGTCAGTCTGGCATATGACTTTTGTCCTTGACCTCAATTTCATGGTCTAGTGACCACATTAAGTTTCTCTGATTAGATCCATATCTCAATAACTATAAGTGGTAGGTCAATGATATTTGGTATATAGGATGGTCTTGAGTAGTACATGTCAGTCTGGCATATGCCTTTTGTCCTTGACCTCAATTTTACGGTCCAGTGACCAAGTTGACTTTCTCTGATTAGATCCATATCTCAATAACTATAAGTGGTAGGTCAATGATATTTTGTATATGGGTTGGTCTTGAGTAGTACATGTCAGTCTGGCATATGCCTTTTGTCCTTGACCTCAATTTCACGGTCTAGTGACCACATTAAGTTTCTCTGATTAGATCCCTATCTCAATAACTACAAGTGGTAGGTCAATGATATTTGGTATATAGGTTAATCTTGAGTAGTACATGTCAGTCTGGCATATGCCTTTTGTCCTTGACCTCTATTTCACAGTCTAGTGATCATGTTAAGTTTCTCTGATTAGATACATATCTCAATAACTCTAAGTGGTAGGTCAATGATATTTTGTATATGGGTTGGTCTTGAGTAGTTCATGTCAGTCTGGCATATGACTTTTGTCCTTGACCTCAATTTTACAGTCTAGTGACCAAGTTAAGTTTGTCTGATTAAGCCCATTTCTCAATAACTATAGGTCGTAGGTCCCTAATATTTATAATGTAGGTTGGTCTTGGGTAGTACCGGTACATGCCAGTTTGGCATATGCATTTTGTCCTCGACCTCAATTTCATGGTCTAGTGAACAAAGTTAAGTGTTTCTGATTAGAATAATTTCACAATTACTGTAAGTGATACAGTAATAATATTTGGCCTGTAGGTTGCTCTTGAGTAGTACATGACTGTTTTAGCGACAAGCAGGGACGGGTGAGACATTAGGGTCCACTCTTGTTTATTTTTTATTTCAAAAAGTGTAACAGATAGAGGTCAAGTGTAAATTGCAAAAATGTTCAGCATATCAAGGTCTACCCACCCTGAAATTTTGAAGAAAATCCATAAACCCTTGTAGGAGTTATTGTCCTTTTTTCACCAAATTTTTCAAATTTCTGTATTTTTCATCTTTTATTTCTAAAACTTTAGAAGATGAAGGTCAAGTGTAAACTGATGAAATGTTTGCCATGCTATGGCGACTTCAAAACTGATGTTGAAAATTGTTCCTTGACTTCCATTTTCAAAATGGCCGCCAAGAAAGGAGGGAAAATTCAACATTGTCCGATTTCAATGAAATTTGTTTTCAAATAGATATTGATGTTGCGACTTCAAAACCGGTGTTGAAAATTGTTCGTTGACCGCCATTTTCAAAATGGCCACCAAAAAAGGCGGGAAAATTCAATATTGTCCATGCAATTTCAATGAAATTTGATTTCCAAATAGATATTGATGTTGCGACTTCAAAACCGATGTTGAAAATTGTTTGTTGACTGCCATTTACAAAATGACTTCTCGACTTCAAAAATGGTGTCGAAAGTGGTTCTTAGCAAGAACGTTTTTTGACAAAAAATGCCCAACAAAGAAATATAGTAAAACATGATCAGACTTTAAAAACAGTTCAAGATATTGGAGGTATTCGAGCTACAAAAGTTTGAGAAACTGAAGATCAACTGTATAACTTACAATGTTTCCTTGATTAAGGCACCTGAAAGCCAGGTGAGCGATACAGGCTTCTGGGAGCCTCTGGTTTTTCTCCTTATTTCTCCAGTATGATATGCTTAATATAATGCCCAATACAGAATATCTTCAAATACCCTTTATCAAATATCATTTGATGTATTTGTCATCTCACTCAGGATGAATGCTGCAAAAAAAGAGATAAAATGCAAGACTTCAATGATAGCATAACCATTTTAAAGTCTTTGAGATTTATAACAAGGATGTAACTCTTCAAAAAATTTATAAAGGCTTTAGGTGCATTTCGTCACAAAAAGTCACATTTTTTCATTAAAGAAAAAAAAGATGTAGCAAGAAATAATGCAATCATTCAGGAATCCGCAATTATTTATACTTGTGCACCATAGTGTCCTTGTGATGGTGATTGTGTCAAAATAACATTGAAATAATTTTTATTACTGTCATACAGTCACTGTAGAACCCTGAAAATGATAAAATGTAAATATTCAAACTCTACTTATAATTGAATGGTCCAAACATTTTACAGCATTAAAGGTTGCAGCAGTAGTTGACATACGATCAGCTCAAATGAAAGGTTGTATAACAGAAAGCACGATATGTATCTAAAACAATGTCAAACACTGAATGATGGTTGCTTTTGTATTGAAACACTTTATCATAGGAAATAATCTTAGTTTTTCAGAAATTATGTTTGTCCCTGCGTTTAACAACCGAGAAATGCTATTGCTAATGTATCTCTAATGATTTCATACTTTGTGAATGTCTCTGTGGTTTTCATTGTTAGAATCTAAATATGCTTTTAAATACATGTACACAATAACGGAATGAAGATATGTGTAAATAATTCTGCCGATAACTTTTAACCAGCAGCACTGTATAAAATCCTACTTGTATCATGTCTTAGTCTATATTCTTGCTATATTCTGTTATATTAGATCCATTGTTTTACTCATGTTGACTTTTCGATTCTAATTTAGCCAGTTAAAATTAAATGATGGATTATCGTCCTTGTTTCAAATTCGTCCTGCATGAATTTTATTTCAGTGTTCGAATTATATCACCTATGAAAATTGTCAAAAAAGGAAAGAAAAAGGCGTCTATTATAATTTCTTTAGAATATCCCTTGATTAAGATTGGATTGAACAAAAAAAATAAGATATAAACAATTTCAATCCATTTTGTCACGTCAGATGACTCAGGTCAGATGATAATCCATTAATTTAGTTTAATTGGCCTTAGTGTTGTCTGCCTTGAATATCTATTTCAGACTGTATTACACTAGTTAGATATGACCCTTCCTTTCAAATTTCTGATATTATTTATATATTTGATAGGTCTGATTATATGCATGGAACTAGATCCAGGTGAATATATACACACTTCCTCTGCTAGCTGTTGTTCACAACATGCCTCCTTGTATATTAGATTTTTACCAGAAATAATTGTGGGAGAATTCTGTAATTAAAATTGAATTATTTTAAAATTATTGAATCATTTTACTTATCTTTATTTTACCTTTCATGTTGAGCTCTGAGGGCCATATGAGCAAATTATTATTAATTTCTTTTCAGTCTTTCCAGGAAACAAAAAACCTTTAAATTTGAAGCAAAGAGTTTCTTGTGGATTAAACTTTTACTTTTATTTCTGGACAATAAATTATAAAGCGTTGAATATAATGAATATGTTGATTGAAGATATATTGACATGAATGATGTACACCATATTTTAGCATGCCCTGTTTAAATTCATAAAACAAATACAATTCGAGACTTGTGAAGTAGTAAATGAAAAAAATTTGTGTCATTGTTCATTTTGTTGTTTTTTTTTTTTGGTTTTGCATTAATCAAATTTTTTTTTCATTCCAATTAATTTATATGCACAAACTCATTTTATTCGAAGAGTTAGATTCCATTGCTCAAGCTGTTCAAGTAATTTTTTTTTGATGTGGTAAACTTGGCTTGTGTATTTATATATTTATCAAATTTTTTTTCCCTATCCAACCATCCTGTGTGATAAGTGCTTGAAATAGTAAAGCACACAAACTTTATATGTTTTGCACTAATTTCATAAATTCTGGCAGGCTGCTATTTCAACAGTGCATTTAAAATAGAAACACAGTAGAAAGCAAAAACAGGAAAAACTATCTATTTTTATTGTACAATTTTGATACCACATTTGTTTGTCTATACATCACAATTTTTTTTTATTTCAAACTGAACAATTTTACTATTATAAATAAATTGAGAAAATGTCAATTTGACTTTCCAGAAGATCGTTTCTGTAGGCTTATAGGGATGAAAAAGTACAAATATATAAAATATTCAATCAAATATAATTAATTGTATTGCATATTCATTTTGCCTTGTATTTAAATGTTTATTTTGAAAGAAAAAATACAGGTTATGTTCTGTAAATATATCTTTCTACAGTTCATTTCCAGGCTGTATATAATTGGTGTATTCCTGATTTCCTGTTCCATTTGGATTTTCTGGTATAGTTATCTCCCCTTACACAATTTAAATAAAATGCACATCCCACGAAAAACACAAATGGGAGATTGTTTAAATAATTCTATTGGGATTTTTCTGTGAAAAATTACATGCCATGTACCCTTAAAATGCTGCACTCCATTCAGAAAAAGACAAAACACTTCTGAAAAATATCTGATCTTTTATTTGCTCTCATGATTGAGCCTATTTATTTTTGTTACCTTTTTATTGAATATTCAAAATCCATGGATGGGTTTTTCATTTTTTGTCTCGCCCGCGACGAAAGTCGCGAAAGCGAGACATAGG
>MJUU01027774.1:0-23454 GCA_002080025.1 Modiolus philippinarum
TTTATGTGATGTCGGAGTAGTACTTTATTCTATTTCTGAGAAGAATATATATGTAGAAATAAATTATTTTTGAAATTTAATTTCAAAACAAATGGTAAATAAAAATTTCATTTTAAAATCCACTCCCATCATTTCTCTGTGGAAGCAATCAATGGGTCATAAGATTGGTTTAAACAATTTACACTGATCTGTATATTAAGGACACGTGTCATGCCTCTAGGTGTAATAATCTACCTCGACAAAACCGTTTATTGTCACCAGGACTGAAGCATGAATTGTTGAATTATGTAATATCCTCAAATACGCAAAAAGATTATAGTTAAAAAAAATTACCTTGATTTTCATATTAACTGTATTTTGTAATTTATCAATTTATAGAAATTTAATTTAAACACGTATATGCTTTCAGAAAGGATACCTGTTTGAAATAAAAATGTTAAAATTCTATTTTTTTATTAATTTCATCCGGACAAATTACATTACATTGTCACGGTAAAAATCGAGTCTACATCCTCTTAATGGTAGACGACAATGCAGCACCTGGTTGTCAAGTTCGGTAATTCTGTAATCACCAATTTCTGAAAGCGTCTATATGGAGGTAGGTAGGTAACTTTGTAGGTAGGTAGAGAGGTATGTATGTATGTATGTATGTATGTATGTATGTATTTATGTATGTATGTATGTATGTATGTATGTATTTATGAATTTATGTATGTATGTATGTAGGTTTGAATGTTTGTATGTATGTATCTATGTTAGCACGTTTGTATAGATGTATGTATGTTTGTATGTATGTTTGTATGTATGTATGTATGTATGTATGTATGTATATATGTTAAACGTATTTATGTATGTATGTTAAATGTATGTATGTATGTATGCATAATTGTATGTATGTATGTATGTTATGTGTATGTATGTGTGTATGCATGAATGTAAGTATGTGTTTATGTATGTATGTTTCTATGTATCTCTTTGCATGTGTGTATGTATGTGTGTATGCATGTATGTACGTAATATGTATGTTTGTATGTATGTATGTATGTATGGATGTATTCATGTTTCTATATATGTTTGTATATATAGGTAAGTAGAAAGGTTGGTTAGTAGGTAGGTAGGTATGTTTGCACGTTTGTAGGTATGTATGTATGCATATTTGCATGTATGTCTGTATGCATGTATGAATGTTTATATGTATGCATTGATGTATGCATGTATGAATGTTTGTATGAATATATTTTTGTATGTATGTATGTAACAATATATGTATGTACGTACGTATACATGCGAATAGGATGTGTGTACACATGCATTATGGTCGATAATAGGAGTAGTTTTACTCGCATATGCATAAATACAAATATATAAATCTGATAACACACTCATCTGTGTAAGCTCATATGCCTCTGTTTGCACATCGATGTATGTATGGATTTACGTACGTAGGTATATACACATGCATGCATTTTTGTATGGATGTTACTATGTATGTATATCTATATTGTGTACCTACGGATGTTACTGTCTATGTATGCAACTGTTGAATGTATGTGTCTGTGTAAACATTTATGTATGTATTTTGTATGTGTACATGTATGTATGTATTTATATACGTATGAAGGTATCTTTGTATGCATTTGTGTGTATGTATGCATGCAGGTATCTATATAGGAAGAAAGATATGTATGTATGTGTGTATGTTTATGTGTAGGTATGTGTAAATATCAAATGAATATATATATTATGTATGGAGGTATGCATGTATATCTGTATCTTTTTGAGTATTTCTGTATGTATGTATTTATTAAGGTATCTATGGATGTATTGATATATTTGTCTATGTATTTCAGTATGTATATGTGTGTATAGAGGTTTGTATATGTGTATGTATGTATGTATTTTTGTATGTATGCATATATGTATGTACTTACGTAAACATGAATATATGGTGTGTCCACACATGTATTTGGTGGATAATACGCGTGTTTTTACAAGGACATGTGTAAAAACATAATCATAACTATGATAACACACACACTTTCGTGCCAGCATATATGCATCTGTTTGCACATCATTGTAGGTATGTATATACGTACGTATGTATGCATATATGCGCGCATGTAAATATTTATGTATGTATGTACGTATGTATTATGTATATATGCATACATGAATGTGTGTCTGTATGCATGCATGTATGTATGCATTTATATATATATTGATGTATGTGTATGTGTGTATATATATATGTATATATGTATATTTGTATATAGATATGTAAGGTTGTATGCATGTATATATTTCTGTATGTCTATCTGTATGTATATATGTATTAATATATCTATGTATGTATGTATGTATTTATAATTGCACGTTTGTATGTACATAGGTAGGTTGATAGGTAGGTATGTAGGTAGATTGGTAGGATGGTTATTATGTATGTATGTATGTATGTATGTATGTATGTATGTACTTATATATTTATGTATGTATGTACGTATGTATGTATGTATATGTATAAATGCATTCATGCATGCATGTTTGCATGTATGCATGTATGAATAAATGTTTGTATGTATGTTATATATGTGTGTGTGTATGTATGTATGTATGTATGTATGTATGTATGTACGGATGGATGGATGTCTTCATGTTTCTATATATGTTTGAATATATATAGGTAAGTAGAAAGGTTGGTGGGTAGGTAGGTAGGTATGTTTGCACGTTTGTAGGTATGTATGTATGCATGTTTGTATGTATGCATGTATGTATGTATGCATGTATGAATGTTTATATGTATGCATTGATGTATGCATGTATGAATGTTTGTATGAATATATTTTTGTATGTATGTATGTAAAAATCTGATAACACACTCATCTGTGTAAGCTCATATGCCTCTGTTTGCACATCGATGTATGTATGGATTTACGTACGTAGGTATATACACATGCATGCATTTTTGTATGGATGTTACTATGTATGTATATCTAAATTGTGTACCTACGGATGTTACTGTCTATGTATGCAACTGTTGAATGTATGTGTCTGTGTAAACATGTATGTATGTATTTTGTATGTGTACATGTATGTATGTATTTATATACATATGAAGGTATCTTTGTATGCATTTGTGTGTATGTATGCATGCATGTATCTATATAGGAAGAAAGATATGTATGTATGTGTGTATGTTTATGGGTAGGTGTGTGTAAATATCAAATGAATATATATATTATGTATGGAGGTATGCATGTATATCTGTATCTTTTTGAGTATTTCTGTATGTATGTATTTATTAAGGTATCTATGGATGTATTGATATATGTGTCTATGTATTTCAGTATGTATATGTGTGTATAGAGGTTTGTATATGTGTATGTATGTATGTATCTATGTATTTATGTATGCATGTATTTTTGTATGTATGCATATATGTATGTACGTACGTAAACATGAATATATGGTGTGTCCACACATGTATTTGGTCGATATTACGCGTGTTTTTACAAGAACATGTGTAAAAACATAATTATAACTATGATAACACACACTTTCGTGCCAGCATATATGCATCTGTTTGCACATCATTGTAGGTATGTATGTACGTACGTATGTATGCATATATGCACGCATGTAAATATTTATGTATGTATGTATGTATGTATGTATTATGTATATATGCATACATGAATGTGTGTATGTATGCATGCATGTATGTATGCATTTATATATATATTGATGTATGTGTGTATGTATGTATATATGTATATTTGTATATAGATATGTAAGGTTGTATGCATGTATATATTTCTGTATATCTGTGTGTTGGTATATATGTATGAATATATCTATGTATGTATGTATGTATTTATAATTGCACGTTTGTATGTACATAGGTATGTTGATAGGTAGGATGGTTATTATATATGTATGTATGTATGATTTATGTATGTATGTACGTATGTATGTATGCATATGTATATATGCATGCATGCATGCATGTTTGCATGTATGCATGTATGAATCAATGTTTGTATGTATGTTATGTGTGTGTGTGTGTATGTATGTATGTATGTATGTATGTATGTATGTATATACTTACTTGTCCATGTATCTCTGTATGCATGTGTGTATATGTATGTATGTATGTATGTATGTATGTATGCATATATGAATGTGTGTATGTATGCATGTAAGTATGTATGCATGTATATATATATATATATGTATGTATGTATGTATGTATGTATATATGTATGCATCTATGTATGTATGTATGTCTGCACTTATGTATCTATGTATGTATGCTTGTATGTAGATATGTATGGTTTTATGTATTTATCATTGCACGTTTATATATATGTATCTACATAGGTAGGTTGGTAGGTAGCTTGGTAGGTATGAAGCTAGATAGGCATGATGGTTATTATATATGTATCTATGTATCTATGAATAAATGCTTTTATGTATTTTATATGTATGTGTTTATGTTTGTATGAATATATGTATGTATGTATGTATTTATATATGCATGTATGTAAAAATTTATGTATGTATGTTATATGTATGTATGTATGTATGTATGTATGTATGTATGTATGTATGCATTATGTATGTATATATGCATGTATTTAAAAATGTATCTATGTATTTTACAAAAGGATATGGAGTAAATGAACATGAGACCATAACACATATGTAAACTCAAACTGCAATAATTTTAATGAGCTGTATGGCCATTTCGGAAATTAGTTCCTCATCAGCAGCACTAGAACCTAAACAAGGGAAATCCATAATTTCAAAAATATTTAAAATGCATAAAACCAAACGAAATCCGAATGATCAGTAATATCAAATATATCTAAGGACAAAACTACGATGGAGGGAGTTAATCCTAAGGTATTAGAATTTACATAAATTTAGATAAAAGCAATTGAACGAAGTGTACACATGAGATATTATCTCATGTACGAGTACACCATATCTAAGAAAAATAAAGAGCATACATCTCTACCACGGGGAATTGTTTTACCAACTCCACACTGCAATAAAAGACAAACTCCTGTATTAAATATTTTACAAAAGCATATGGAGTAAATGAACATGAGACCATAACACATATGTAAACTCAAACTGCAATAATTTTAATGAGCTGTATGGCCATTTCGGAAATTAATTCCTCATCAGCAGTATGTATGTATGTATGTATGTGTCTATGTGTCTCTGTATGTATGTCTGTATGCATGTGTGTATATGTATGTATGTATGTGTGTATCTATGTATGTATGTATGTATAAATGTATTTATGTATGTATGTATGTATGTGTGTATGTATGAATGTATGTATAAATGTGTGTATGTATGTAAGTAATATATGTATGTATCTATATATGTATATATGTATGTATGTATGTATTTATGTCTGTATTTATTGATGTATGTATGTATGCATGCATGCATGTATGTATGTATGCATGTATGCATGTATGTTACTATGTATCTCTAGGTGCATGTCTGTATTTGTACGTTTGCATGTATGTATGAATTTATGCATGTTTGTATGTATCTTTGTATAGATGTTGGTAAGCAGGAAGCTAGGAAGGTACGTAGGTAAGTGTATTTGGACGTATGTAGGTATGTATGTATGCATGTGTGTATGTATGTTTGTATCTTTGTGTAAAAGTATGCACGTATAAATATATGTATGTATGTATGTATGTATGGATGGATGTACGTTTATATGTATGTATGTATGTATGTATGTATGTATGTATTTTGTATGAATAAATGTATGTATGTATCAATATATGTTTATATGTATGTATGTATATATCTATGTATGTATGTATGAATGTATCAATATATGTATGTATTAACGTACACATACATATAGGATGTGTGCACACATGCATTTTGTTGGAGATTAGGAGAATTTTATATTTCACACTCCACCCTGGAAACTCATCTGGATCTGTTTGCACATCAATGTATGTATGTATAAAAGTACATAGGTATGTATAGATGCATGAATTTTGTATGTAAGTGCGTCTATCTACGGATGTATGTGTCTATGTATACATGTTTGTATGTGTTCTGTGTATGTATGGATGTATATAATGGAGATTTCTTTGTATGCATGTGTGTGTATCTATGCATGAAAGTATCTATATAGGTAAAAAGGTATGTATGTATGTATTTTACGAATAAACATGTATACATGTACGTATGTAAGTATGTATGTGTATGTATGTATGCATGCATTCATGCATGTATGTATGTGTGTATGAATAAATGTTTGTATGTATGTTATATGTATGTATATATGTATGTATCTATATATCTATGTATGTATGTATGCATGTATGTAAAAAATTATGTATGTATGTTATATGTATGTATTTATTTCTCTATGTATGTATATATGTATATATGTATGTATGTACGTGTCTATATATCTCTGTATGCATGTGTGTTTTCATATGTGTATATGTATAAAGGTGTGTGTAGGTATGTATGTATGTATGTAAGTATGTATGCATGTATGTATGTATGTATGTATGTATGTATGTATGCATATGTAAATATTAAATGAATATATATGTTATGTATGGAGGTATGCATGTAGATATATATGTTTTGGAGTATTTTTGCATGTATATATTTATTTACGTATGGATGAATGTATTGATATATGTGTCTATGTACTTCTGTATCTCTGTGTGTGAATGTATGTATGAACGTATTTTTGTATGTAAGTTTGTATGTATGTGTAAATGTAATATGTATGTATGTATGTATTTTTGAATGTGTGAATATGTGTATGTACGTACGTAAACATGGATACGTCTTGTGTGCACACATGCATTTTGGTATGTAACACGAATGTTTTTACAAGACTAATATGTCATATTGATGATCCCCCCCACCGACTATTTTTTTCGTACCTGAAAAAATAGTCGGTAGGGTAGATAATCAATATGACATATTAGTATTGTGTTTAAAAAAAACAGCCAGAGGTGTTAAAAAGCTACACAGAAAAAGTTATAAAATTTTTTTAATTACCCGGGAGTACACCGAATTTAAAACCCTTATTGCGGGTCAAACACAGTATAAAAAAATTTGGGTTACCGGGAATACACCGAATGTGAAAAAGTTATTTTATAAAAAGTGAGAAAAAAATATCCGGTAGGTCAGCGAAGAAAATAATTTTTATTATTTAAAATGGTGTTTACAAATTTAAGAAATAGATTAGCAGATGAATTACATCGCAAGGTTGTAAGTGTTTTTCCTAAAAGACGTGTTTATGTCAATTCAATAGATCAAACATGGGCAGTTGATTTAGTAGATATGCAAAAATATTCAAAACAAAATAAACACTATAAGTATTTATTAGCAGTTATAGATGTATTTAGTAAATATGGTTGGTTAATTCCATTGAAAAATAAAACGGATGTAACTGTAAGTGAAGCATTTAAAACACTATTTAAAGAAAGAAAACCAATGTACATTTGGTCAGATAAAGGATCAGAATTTTATAATCGACAAGTAAAAGAATTGTTAAAAAATAATGATATAAAGTTATATTCAACTGAGAATGAAGAAAAATCTAGTGTAGTGGAAAGATGGATAGGAACCATGAAACAACATATGTATAGATATTTTACTGCATCTGGAACATTTAAATATTATGACCTATTAGATCAATTAGTTAAAAACTATAATAATACGGTACATTCTTCAATTAAAATGACACCAATTGAAGCAAGTAAATCCAAAAACCAATTAACAGTTTATAAAAATTTATATCCAGAAAAAGAAGAGAAAATTAGAAAACCTAAATTTAAAATAGGAGATAGAGTAAGAATAACAAAAAAGAAAGGTAAATTTGAAAAGGGTTATACAACTCGATGGACAAAAGAAATATTTGTAATTGAAAAAGTTTTAAATACAAACCCTATTACTTATAAAATAAAAGATTTAAAAGGAGAAAAATTATAGGTTCTTTCTATAGTCAAGAATTACAGATGACTAAATTTTAGATTTTATCATATTTCTTTTTTTAAAAAATGACAGAAGGAAAAATCTGTACGAAATGTAAAGAATATAAACTATTAATTGAGTATCATAAAAATAAATTTAAACCATTAGGTGTAAACTCACATTGTATACAATGTAGAAAACAATTAAAAAAATACATTATCAAAATAATAAAGAAAAATACAAACAATCTTATCAAGAATTTATGGAAAGAAATCCAGATTATCAAAGTAATTATTATTTTAGAAATAAAATGTAATAATTAAAAATCTTTCTCTAAAAATGGCTCCTAAAAATAAAAATTATGTTAAAGAGCTTATCAACAAAGGTGGTGTTAATATAGATAATTATTTTAAAAAGATTAAACCAGATGTTAAAAGATTAGTTTTATCATTTCCTAATGTGAAATTTAATCTTATTATAAAAACTATTTATTCAAAACCTATAGCTATAGACGCTGAAAAAATAGAAAGACATTATAATAGTGGATTCATAAGACTTAACACACAAAATGAATTTAAAAAAATATATAATTCTATTATAAACAATTATAAACACAGAAGTTAAAGTTGTTAGAGTAAGAAGTTTAAATGGATCTTTTTATTTTAATTTAGGAATAAAATTTAATAGTTTATTAAATATACAAAATAATGATGACTACTGTTTTGCTTATAGTGTAATTGCAGGAATACTATATAAATTAAAAGAAAAACCTGATGAATATAAAGAATATTCCGATATATTTAAAAAAATGAATAAAAACCCAGCAAGAGTATCAATTTACAAACCTTTTTTAGATAATATTAATATAAAAAATATTAAATTTCCGATGAGTATAAATTCAATTGAAACATTTGAAAAACAAAATACAAATATAGCTATAAATGTATTTGGAATTGAAAAAGAACTTTTTAATACTGATGATAAAAAATTTAATAAATTAAATCAAGAAAAAAATTTACGAAATATATATCCAAAATATAGAAGTGAATTTAAAGATAGATATTATGTTATAGACCTATTATGTGTTAGCATAAATGATAAAAAACATTATTGTTTAATAAAAAATTTTAATGTTTGTCTTAATCATAATAACCATAAAAGATATCATTGTAGAAATTGTATTACTGCTTCATATACTACTGAAAAAGCTTAAGAAAAACATAAAAAGGATTGCTTTAAAAATAAACCATTTAAATATAAAATGCCCCAAGAAGGAAGTAAGTGTGAATTTAAAAATCATCATTTTAAATTAAAACTACCATTTGTTGGATATGCGGACTTTGAAGCAATTAATATAAAGTTAAATTATATGGATGTTGATCTTCGAAAACAAATTAATAAATTAAGAATAAAAAGTAAATCACATAATGTTAATTCAAAACTAAGAAATATGATTATTAATAAAATAATAAAAGAAGGAGAGTTAACTAAAAAAAGAGCAAAATTAGTTTATCATAAATATATTAATAATAAAATAAATAATGGAGAAACAAAAAAATATATAGATAAAATTAAAGAAAAATATATTGAAAAACATTTTAATAAGTTGATAGATAAAATTTTCGATAAATGGGTTAAAGATGAAAGACCCATAGAAGTAAGTGATTATGAAATAAATAAATATTGTGAAATTAATAAACTTAAAAGGAGAAAGATTGATATTAATAATCTACGAAATAAAATAAAAAGAGAAAACATTAAATTATCTTTTAAAGATAATACAATAAATTTACAACAACAAAAAGTAGTTTCTTATAATTTACAATTAGTTTCTCAATATCCTAATGTTATACCAAATAAAAATATTAACCATGAACCTAGTGAAAATGCTGAAGAAGATTTTCTTAAAACATGTTTACATTATAAAGATAAAATTAAATACACTAAATATCGAATAGAAGCAAAGACTGCGAAATGGTCTTTCAGTTGTGCAACTTTCGTGCAACGCGAAAAAAGCAGTTTGCAAGGCATATAGACTCTATGCAATATCAAACTTTTCAATTCCTACGTGCTGAGGATTCTGTTCACTCCGTAAATACACCGATAAAATCGTCCGAGATACAAGAAGCTTTGAATTGGTCGATAATCATCATGACCCAAATTCAGAAGTGATTGAAGTTGACGTCGAAGAGCACCACGTACAATCAGAACATGGTAGCATTATTCAACGAATACACACATTTTAAGTGGACAGAAAAAAGTTGGTAAGTCTTAAATCTACAAAAGTGCAAAATATCTAGTAACTGTCGGAGTGGCGTAATAATTTCAATCATGACGGTAACCGGAAGTGAGAACCGTTTCCCAATTCCACTGCGCACTTGTTAATTGTACCCTGGACTACTGGGCACGTAAAGTTTGGGTACCACGTGCAATTGCTACCTACAACGTGTAAGTTATTATTTTTGTCATCCAACTCATTTTCCCCATATATTTTCATAGTGATGCCTTTGAATTATTTCCCCTATTTAAATATCAATCTTTTTTATGATAAAGGTATGCATGCTCACTTTACAATACTCAGCTCTCATTTTTTGTGTTAAATTTATAGTTAAATACTTTAAAAATTCATCAAAATCCCAAATTGATTCTTGTTAAATTTGTTGTGGAAGAAAAACAAAAATTTATAATGATGGAAGACTAATTGACAAGTTTCTGGTCAATGGATGGTTCAAAATGGTACTTATATCACCAGACAAATTTAATAAAAAAAAATTCCATTGGAGTATGCAGGGCAGAACTAACTAATATTGTTACAGATACACACACTGATACAGAAAAGACAATATATTTTTCTTTTATTTCATTGGATGTAAATTTTTTCAGCTTTTATCAGTAGATAAAAATGTTGCCTCAATCCCAACAGAGGTCTTGCAGGAATACTTCTTCAGTAGTTTCAAATCATCAAAAAGTAGATTAAAAGACTTAAGCGAAACAAAAAAAAAAACATTAGCTTTGGTAATTTATTTTACACAATCAACCCAGTCTTGATTACAGTAATTAAAGAAATGAAAATAGTTCTGGTAAGTTTTTATGTAGAGGTGAAAAGTGGGAGAAAGCCCATGCATCTTTTCATGCAGAACAGTTTACTGTAAAAAATTACTTTAATTGTTTACATTTTTAATACATTGATCAGAAACTACTTTGGTTAAATCTTTCCATTCAGTACCCGTAACTATGCGACAGGTTTTCAAGAAACAAATTGCAATAGCCATGGACATGCACATAGTTTTACTCGGCCTACTGATAACACTTCTCTTTCTAGTTAAGCTGTTGTGATTGCCTGTCAGTCGTGTAACGTACAATCTCCTGCCCCCTGATGGCAAAGTAATTGTACCAATTGTCAATAACAAACTGGAATCGACCGTCAGTTCTTCGTTACTCTGCAAGACTTTGGTTACTTCATTCAGTAGAGTCGACGAATCGATTGATTCGAAGGGTCGCAGAGAAACAACTATAGGATCCGTCAACCCCCGTGCTCTATAATCACTCTTCCTAAAATATTTTCCTGTGTTTCCTCTCAAACTTGATCTAGGACATTGTCGAAAATGTTGTTTAGATCTTGGGTTATCTCAGACAGTTTTTTTTATTTTGTAACTGTTCGGTCAACTTAACTTCGAACGACACATCTATCGCTGCATTTTTAGCGTAAATTTTAACACCTTTTTTACGAAATGTATGCGAAGGGAATACTGCACCGTGTTGGCTCAGGGAAGATTTTATCTCTGATGAAAAACACCGTTTTTTGTATGGGGTTGCCATGTCAGTGTTATCTGATGGTCAATTCACCACAGTCATGTCGTTTTGAGGTGACTCGGGTTCGATTGATTGATTGATTAGTTAGAGTTTAACGTCCAATGAGCAATATTTCAGCTATATCAGGACGAGAACAAGTTAATCAATTCAAAACAAGTTGTAAGTAAAAGAAGAAAGAAATAAAGGTGGAAGGGACAACCGGGGCAACGACTTTTGATTGCCACTGGAAAAGGGGAGAAATAGGTAGGGGCAGGAAATTTAGCCTTCTATACGACACTCAGTGCGTCTGCTCTCTTTAGAGAAATATAGAAGGGGTCTTTATACTGCATGGAGCGTGGCGTTTCTCCACACAGTTTGGCTACAATGGTTCGCGGTCAGGCTTTCCGTATTATGACCTGACTACCCCGCAAAGACAGGGCATTCCCCTATCCACCACCTGGGGACGCGCCCGGCAGCTCTGTAGCCAAAGCCCCTGAAAACCTATTCAGGTGCCGGGACTCGGGTTCGATGTCGTGACTTTCACCAAGTAAGCTCATGTCAAAATATGTAATTGCTTGGTGATGAAATTGATGCAGTTGAAATTTAGTAATGGTGTTAAACAATTCTCCACAAAGGCTGCATTTATAAGTATGCATTCTTAATTGGTCAATTCGTTGTCTTACATAGGGGTCGTCTTCCAGCCCATGTGCACTTACAAATGCCAGGAGTTGTTCCAGCGATGTAAAAGAGTCGACGATTTCGGTCAGAACAGGAAATCCGTCCATTTCTATCAGAAGAAAGAATATTCTCTTAAAGGAGTGGAAATGCAGTTCAAGATGAAAAACAACAATAAAAGCATTGTTCCATTGTTAAATTGGTTTTACCTGTATTTATTGTGATCTCATGCACACTTTACCCATATCATTCCATTTCACTTAGAAAAATATAGACACCTTAGAATGAAATCACGACAGGGTTTTTGTTGGGGGATATGAAATTTGCTGTCAGATTTTTAAAAAGTTTTCATTATATTCAGAAGAAAAGCAGCAATAAAAACATCTCTACATGTGTTCTGCTTAAAATATGTGACGGTAGGTTTTGTCTCAGGTATTTTGTACCATAAAAATGTGTACCCTTAATCCATATTTCTCTAAAGCTCTGTGATGATCCTCATATGGAAAAGAAATAAACACACAAAATGTCATTAAATACCTTTTTATAACAAATAAAATGAAATTAAAAAAATAATTCATTGTTATATACAAATTCAAATTTGGTACAATACGGTACATTTTTTCAAAGACAGCCAAAGATTGATTGAAGTTAAGGTTTAACGTCTACTGAGCAATATTTCAGCTATATCAGGACGAGAACAAGTTAATCAATTAAAGTAATTTATAAGTAAAAGAAGGGAAAAAAGTTGGAAGGGACAACCTGGTCAACGAGTTTCGATAGCCAGGGAGAAATGGGCAGGGGTAGGACAAGGAAGCTGCGTTCGGTAACATAGTTAAAGAATAGAACGAGACAGAGGATTTACCAGGGATTTCTGCAAATGACAGAGCGTGAAAAAGAATACAACTTCAGTGAGGTTCAAAAGGCTTAACACCTGTGCGATTCAAGAATTGGTACATGTAAGATGCTTGTTCTTAAATATACAAATGAAGGGAATAAAAATGAAAACCAGTAAATGGCAATACATGTAGCTAATAAATCCAAACATGACAATCAGCCATTAAAACATTTTCCCCAGGGTGCCCTTATTTGTGATATTATTTTCATTTGTTAAAATATACTTGTACCGAAAGCACTCATTTATATCTTCTTTTTTTTGTCAGGTCCAGCAAGTATGTGCATATACAGATTGTATTTGTTGTACAAGTCGTCCATCAAATTCTTAACGATTTATTTTAGGAACTCTCTTGTTTTATCGTTACACTAAATATCGAATAGAAGCAAAGACTGCGAAATGGTCTTTCAGTTGTGCAACTTTCGTGCAACGCGAAAAAAGCAGTTTGCAAGGCATATAGACTCTATGCAATATCAAACTCTTCAATTCCTACGTGCTGAGGATTCTGTTCACTCCGTAAATACACCGATAAAATCGTCCGAGATACAAGAAGCTTTGAATTGGTCGATAATCATCATGACCCAAATTCAGAAGTGATTGAAGTTGACGTCGGAGAGCACCACGTACAATCAGAACATGGTAGCCATTATTCAACGAATACACACATTTTAAGTGGACAGAAAAAAGTTGGTAAGTCTTAAATCTACAAAAGTGCAAAATATCTAGTAACTGTCGGAGTGGCGTAATAATTTCAATCATGACGGTAACCGGAAGTGAGAACCGTTTCCCAATTCCACTGCGCACTTGTTAATTGTACCCTGGACTACTGGGCACGTAAAGTTTGGGTACCACGTGCAATTGCTACCTACAACGTGTAAGTTATTATTTTTGTCATCCAACTCATTTTCCCCATATATTTTCATAGTGATGCCTTTGAATTATTTCCCCTATTTAAATATAAATCTTTTTTATGATAAAAGGTATGCATGCTCACTTTACAATACTCAGCTCTCATTTTTTGTGTTAAATTTATAGTTAAATACTTTAAAAATTCATCAAAATCCAAAACTGATTCTTGTTAAATTTGTTGTGGAAGAAAAACAAAAATGTATAATGATGGAAGACTAATTGACAAGGTTCTGGTCAATGGATAGTTCAAAATGGTACTTATATCACCAGACAAATTTAATAAAAAAAAATTTCCATTGGAGTATGCAGGGCAGAACTAACTAATATTGTTACAGATACACACACTGATACAGAAAAGTCAATATATTTTTCTTTTATTTCATTGGATGTAAATTTTTTCAGCTTTTATCAGTAGATAAAAATGTTGCCTCAATCCCAACAGAGGTCTTGCACTAATCTACAAGATTATGCTGCTGAAGTTGGAAGTGAGTTTTAGTATTTTTATGAGTTATGAATAAGATTTATCTTTATAATTTGTGAGCATACAAACATGACATACATCATTGTGCATTTCTGAAGATTTAATTTTTCACTTGAACATGACTCTGTATTGTGGAGTTTGAGGTTGGGAATGAAGTTGCCCTAATTCCGGAGAATTGGCTTAGAAATGACTAAATACCGAAGTTACTGTGAATTTCTGCATATGCGCATTTCGACAACTTATGTCTCCTCAGTGCAGATTTAATCTAAACGTT
Source organism: Modiolus philippinarum (assembly GCA_002080025.1). Classification (NCBI taxonomy): domain Eukaryota; kingdom Metazoa; phylum Mollusca; class Bivalvia; order Mytilida; family Modiolidae; genus Modiolus; species Modiolus philippinarum. Next base: position 15,007 of record MJUU01027774.1, read on the forward strand.
TGGAAGACCATTAACTCAAATATGTTAAGAAACTGATAGAGAACAAATAAACCAATATGATCTAAATGTAAAGCCAAATTCAGACAAGGACAGGGATGAGGACAGGTGGTGTAATTGGCCATCTTACAAATCTCAAAGCAGTAAGGAACAAAGAGGAGCCTGATGACTCATTTTTGTTATTCAAACCATCGAGAGTTATGTACAGACATTTTTAACCCTTTCTTTATTTCTCAAGAAATGTTTTTGTGTTATAAAATATGCAAAATAAATGTCAAAAGAACATTTATACAACAATTAATTGCAACTGATTTTGATCTCCTCTGGAAATATTACTTTGTAAGTGCAATTTCTTGGATTTTGATGAAAATTGTTGTTACTCATTATGATTTATTTAATGTGTATACAAGAAGTCAACTTAGTCGGGTGTTACCTTACCATCTTTATAATACCCAAAGGGGTGCACACTTTGTTGCAACAAGTTCTCAATTTGTATTTGTACAGATCCATATTCTGAAGAATTACATAAATTAAAAATTGCCGAAGAGCAGTCTGGTCTTCAAACTGAGGATGAAGAAGTGTTACGAAGGAAGAGAAAAAAGAAAGTACTACAGTAAAAAATATTGAACAAGTCAATTCAACAGAAACAGAAAGCAATAATCAGAATATCTAATCATTTTCTTTCCACAAAGCTACTTGCTTTATGGATAGTGAATTGCATGATATAAATGTATACTATACTCACATCCCATCTAGTCGAACCCATCATCATTTGGGGATGACCATTTGATTTTCCGGGGGGAGGGGGCTTGGACAATTTTGTAAATAAATAATTTAATCTTAGTGCCAGTGAAAACATGAGGTTGAACGCGTTGTCGTGCTAGGTATACCCCCACTCGTATTGTTTTACACATTAAAAAGGAAGAATTGGCTAACTCCCGCCAAACAGGAAGTTGACATCATAAAGCGACCAAAATGGCAGACGACATATTTCCCCTTCATATACAGTCAAATACCAAATTTGAAAAAAAATCGGCCCAGCAGTGGCTGAGAAATGTGCAACAAAAATGTTCACTATGTTCAATAAAGGGGAAAATTGCTAAGTCCCGTCAAGCAGGAAGTTGATATCATAAAGTGACCAAAATGGCAGCCAACGCATTCCCCTTAAATATAAGGTCAAATACAAAATATGAAATAAAGCGGCCCAGCAGTAGCTGAGGAAAAGTGTGACGAAAATTTTCAGTATTCAATATAGGGGAAAATGGCCAAGTTCCGCCAAACAGGAAGTTCCCCCTATATATTAAGTCAAATACCAAATTTGAAATCAATTTGCCCAGTAGTAGCTGAGAAAAGTGCGACCAAATTTTTCAATGTGTTCAATAAAGGGAAAAATGGCTAAGTCCCGCCAAACAGGAAGTTGTATCATAAGGCGACCGAAATGGGAGACGACGCATTTCCCCTAAATATAAAGTCAAATACCAAATTTGAAATACATCTGAGAAAAGTGCGAAAAAATTTTCACTATGTCCACTAAAGGGAAAAATGGCGAAGTTTCGCCAAACAGGAAGTTGATATCACAAGGCGACCAAAATGGAAGATGACGCATTCCCCCTATATAAAAAGTCAAAAACCAAATTCGAAATTGATAGGCCCATCAGCTGGAAAAATGCGATAAACTTCGGACGGACGGACAAGGGTATTCCAATCAACCACCCACTCGCGAATGGGGGTTGAAAAAATATTTGTATCCTACTTGTAATGAAAATAAATAATTTAATGTTGTTTTGATGAATAGAGTTTTGTTGCATATGTCAATAAATAATTTGATGTGACATTGTTGCAAATAAATAATTTGTGTGTATATTTATATTTCTACTGGTATTATCCTCGCTTGGCTCTGGCATGACCATTGATAATATTATTATAAGTTTGTTAAAATCGTTATACATATATATGTTCTCGTGTTCTTTGTCAATGAAAGCTAATCATTGTATGAAATTTGTATGCCCCTTGTGGGACCATTAATTGGAATAAACAATCTTAATGTTCGTTGAGCTGAACAAATCTATACGTCACTGTTTGAATGAGAGAGATATATAAAACAGACGATAATTACGGAAAACGGAGCTTATTAGCGGGAAAATGCAAGTCAATCAATTATGACGTCACAATGAAAAGGCCAATAAAGGAATAGTCTTGCTTGAAAATTAAGACAATTTCAATCTAATTAAAATAATATCTACCACTTGTTCCTTACACACACTGCATGGAAGACTCCCCCCCCCCCCCCCCCTCGACTGCTTAATGGGGCATTGTTAATTTGTTTTAAAGGTTTAAAATTATTACATGTATTGGTCAAGTACCAGTCTTTGCCGTGTACCAGTTATCGCCAATTTTCATGTGCCTCGAGCTCATGCATGACTTCTGTTACACTGTTATGTACAGAAGTGACAACAATATCCTAAAAATACAAGTACATTCTTTGAAGAAAAATTTGTTTTAATCTTTAAAAAACAGTGAAATCTGAGATAAAATCCATCGGGAGCCCCCTTGAAATTCATATTGCTATGTGGGGTTCAGGTATGATAACATGTGATATCGCAAAAGGGTGGTTTAAAAAATGACCCCAAAGTGTGACAAACATGGTAAAAAAAAAAAACTTTAACTCAGACATTTTTCCTTACTTTTTCTATCATAAACATACTTTCCTCTGTACAACACAGCAAAACATAAGAAACAAAAAAATTAGAACATTATACTAGTAGGTGTTGAAATTGATGAAAATAATTGACTTAATACATATAATGTCAGACACCATAACAAAATAATGTGAAGCATAAAATGATGAATTATATTCAAGTTATTTTGATATTTAATTAAAATTTCATTTTAAAACCAAACTTCTCATATAAGACTATGTTTTTTTTCCAATGTGGTTTTTTGTCTTTTTAATAGGAAAAAGAAGGTAAACGGGGAATGTGTCAAAGAGACAACGACTCAAAACGGAGTAATAACAACTCAAAGCCACCATAAGTTCTTCAATGAACGGTGAGGAAACCCCACACCCAACAGCAGGTCGGAGTTGGCCCCTAAATAAAGAGTAATCATTGACAAGTTCAGCGAAATAAACATCATCCTAGACTCCCATAGACATAAAGTGAACTAACTAGAAAACAGACAAGACACACAAAGGCTTTATAAATTTCCTGACAAACCTGCTGCGGCAGGGTTAAACTAGGGCCCAAACCTTCCCCTTATAGCCAATGTGATAAATAAAAAAGCAATCGTAACAACAGTAAAATTCAGTTGGCAACAGGACTGAGTCAATTGTGAGAAATGAGACTGAGAGAACTAAATATATGGACATAAACATGAAATCACAAGAGACTACTAGCAGTTAACTGACATGCCATCTCCAGACCCATTACCAACTGACAAATTAAGTTATTTACCCTCAGTATACAGCTTCCATCAAGATCCCTTCCTGTGAGGAGTTTAGCATAATTATTTCATGTATATACTGGAATACACAACCCGTGTCCATGCAATACCGATTTTAGAAATTTAGAATGTGTTTAGTTAAAATGCAAAGACCCTATCAAAAAATCAAAGATAATACCAAAGAAGGCCATACGTAATGACTTGACGACAATATCGTAATTATAAACCTTAGGAATTAAAGGTTTCATAAGTTTGTTAGGCGAGTTTAAGTATTTTTTAAAGCTGTTTTTACCTCATAGAAACCCTTTTCGTTTTTATTTGTCCAGTTAACTGTACAGATGATAAATTTCTAATTATATGTCATTGGAGGAGAGCCATAGAAAATTTTTAAAGGAGGAGTATTTTTGCCATAAATGGCCTTTGAAGATCATGTAAATTTATAGATAAAAAATGTTACACTCCTGACATGTTTGTCACCAACAGTAAAGCGCCTATAAAAATTATTTTTCATTTTTTTCCATGGTTAAATGCATTGATATGTTAAATTACTCAAATTTGTCCTTTTACAATGGCACAGTCATGACAGTTGACTGTCATAAACCAAAAATATGTTATACTCCTGACTCATGTACATCCATTAATTTAAATCCACTAGAAAACATGAGCATGATGACGGGACTTTATAAACATAAGTGGATGATATAAATCTGATAATGGTTTTTATGAAATAAAAACGACACACTAGGCTATGGAACAGCCTTGTATAGAAAATTGCGAGTTTGATTGACAAGGGTGTAACATTTCTTTCAACCTCTCATCTTTTGCATTAAATTCTTTCTCGTGCACTTTGCTTCAAAACATAAACCTTTTACAGCACACACAAATAAACAGCTCTTTATTCTTCCGCAAAAAAACGCAATTCTATCTATTTCCACCTTTTGTTCTCCATTGCCTAAGTGTCTCCACAAACTACAATCACGCTTTGTTTCACACAATTGAAAAGTCTTTTATAGTATTTGTATATTATTGATTATTGCACAATACCTCATATTTTTTTTATTAACTTCTGGTTTTAAATTTATACATTACTGTTTTTTTCTTTTTGTCATATCTATATTTATAAATCTGGCTAAGCGATATTGCAATACCTATCCCATCATCCTCTACGAACCTGTTCCCAGTACCACCTATAGTAAATGCTTATAATACTTTTAAAACTTCCACAAGGAAACAGAAAAATTAAACCCCGCCCCGTTTTATCAGGACGAAACTGGATGCCATTTTGATTTTCAAGAATCTGAAATTCCTATTGGTCAAAAGTCTTCTGTGCATGCATTCTCCTCACTGCGCAAGCGTACTCCTCACTTTCCCCCAAGAACTATCTATATAGCTAGGCTTTTCCATAGCCTAGGTAAATATTTCAGCACAACAAATAGTCAGATTATTAGAAAATAAAAACAAAACATTTTTCTACCTTCGAAATGAATTTATTTATATGTTATGGTTGATTTTATTAATTTTTCTTATTTTTTTCCTTCTACTTAGATGCAAAAGAACTATTTTTCCCGTAAAATCTTACTGTATAATTTATCACATAGAGAAAGGCTACAAAGTTGATATACATGTTGAGAAATTTAATTTAAAATTTTGTTTAATTCCATACGTGGTACTGCACTCCTGACATTAACTTGTTGCTGACAGAACATATTTTTATTGCCATAATTTTAACACAGACTATGAACAAATTATATAAGATATTGTTAAGATTGATTTTACATCATTTTGATTCAAAATATTCCCAAATTGATGAAGAAAATGAAAAAAAAATATACATACATGTACATTTTGTACTAGCTAAAAAGCATGTTACACTCCTGACATACCTAAAATGGCATTGAAAAGAAAATCTGCATGTGTATAGTCACATATTTGGTACTAATAGACACACGCTCAGCATGGTCAGGGGCTTCTTAGACATAATAGGAAATAATACTAAATATAGCAATTCATAAAACAATAGAGATTTAAACCCATGGTGTTGCACTCCCGACAATCCTTAAAAGGCCCCTTTAAATGTATGTAAAATTTATTTGAATAAAAATACAATGTACAACCAACTCAGTGCTCCTAATCTAAGCATTGATACTCACAGAAACAATGGATGACTTTCAGATGATGAAAAAGGTGACATTTACTTTAATAAATAGATCCACTTTTTGGCAACAGATTGAAATTTTATGGGTCACATTTTTTTTTCAGACATGTCTTTCTACAGCTTGCACTGACTTTTATCTTGAAACAAAATATTAAAAGACTGTACATTAAAACCAAAACATTTACAAAATGATAGAAAAAAACTAACAGTCATAGCATCTAACATAGAAACCAATGTATATGACTACCAACTAGACATAGTCACGAAAATTATTTTCGAAAAATCTTAGCTTCGAAAATCTGTATACACACCCATCCTCTTGATATTTGGTTAATGCGAAAACAGGTATTAGTGTTTGAGATACACACTTGGCTTAACTAATGTAAAAGGATTTTGTGCTATAAAGGCATGTAAAGTAAGTATCAAGCATCTAAGTTAGCATTTTCCTACGTAAATTTAAAAATTAATATTTCATATCGATATGTTGACAAAGATAAAAAGAACATTTTTTCCCGGACACGCATTTTTTTTTAAATGTTTGTTTTTAGTTTCGACAAATTCCTGTATCTGTGTTTCAATATCATATATAAAGGTAAATCATTCGAAGGGATCTCTGGAAATAAATTACATGTAAAACGAACAAAAAATTCCCAAATAAGCATTTTCTACTCACAAATGACATCTAATGTTTGTTTTTAGTTTCGACAACCTCCTTTATCTGTGTTTCAATATCATAGATTAAGGTAAATCATTCGAAGGGATGTCTTGAAATATATTACATGTAAAACAAACATAAGCATTTTTCTACGTAAAAATCAGAACTAACTCTGCATAATCCTTATTGCAAAAAAGACAAAAGTTTGGATAATTTTAGGATTAATTAGTCACATACCTGAATTGCTTATCACTAGTTTTAATTTGAGATATGTTTGCTATATATCAATTATTAGCTACGGGAACCTATTCAATCCCAATATGATAATTTTTCCGTATACTTGTGCATTATATCTCTTTTGAGGTATTTTGTTGGCATTACGTTTATGCATAAACATTTTGTCCAAGAAAGAATATAGGTGTTTTATTTTTTTTTATTTTTTTTTAATTTCATTTAATCGCACTCTTTCGTTGCACGCACGTGTTGCCTTTTTTGCCTTAGTTCTTACTGACTTAAGATCGTTGAACCATTTTGATTTTGATTGTTCCTTGTCACACAGTATCTTTTCTTTGTGGGCTCTCCCATAATATACCTTGAAGAGAGTAAACCAATTCAATGATTTTTGGGGTGTGTTATTAAGTTTCTCGGCATATCGTGGCAACTGCTTTGCCCAATTTACCCCCACTGTTCCCATTCTCAGTGCATCATACGTTATCTTGCGCTTTAATGACCGATGCATTCTTTCAATTTTCCCTTGCGATTGAGGATGATATGGTCTACTTTTTACATGTCTGATGCCTTTTGAAGCAAAATATGAACCAACATATCCGTAAAACTCTTTTCCCCTGTCACTTTGGATTTGACCGGGTATACCAAACACATTAAAGATGTCAATCAGTTCTCTACATACGTTTCTGGAATGTTTTGTTTGAAGCGGCCTTAGCAAAACACACCTACTAAACACGTCAATCACGCTCAATATAAATCTATATTCTATACCATTATAGAAAACTCTCTGTTTTGACATGTCCACAAGATCAATTTGCAAAATGTCATGTACTGTCTTGCTAGTGACACATTTGTTGGGTGCTTTGTTTGTAAATTTTGCTTACTTTTTTTATAGTCATCTGATTTTGACAGTATACGTTTAATGAGTTTTTCTGAAATCCCATTGTAATAAATTTTTAACTGATGGTATAAACGTCTTGGACCAAGACTTAGTGACTGACTATACTGTTGGTCGACTATTTGTCTAAGAGACGAAAACGTAACGACTTCTCTGTTGCGATAAAACAGTTTCTCAATCCCATGTTCATCCTTATCTATTCTGTAATAGTTCTTATTTCGCTGATATTTGGTAATAATACTCTTTACACGTGTTGTTCTTTCATTAACCGGAACAAAAAATGTTCCTTTTACTAGCTCGTACAAGACTTGGTAATCTTTGTCTTTTAGTACTCCACATCTTCTCTCTTTGTCTCCTTCTATGACCGCTATGACTGCCACTATCAAAAAACTGAAAATATAAAATCAATAATTTATTAGAACGACAAAACAGACCTATTTTACGTCTCGCACCGGAGGAAAATAGGTTCGCAGATAAAGACACCATAAGGAGATGCGTGCCCAAGATTGATATAAATAAACGGATGGCATCACGTAGAGTGGACATGAATCGCTATTCTTACTTTTTCGCCGAAAATAAGAAATATCTGGATTTGTCTTTTCCAACTTCCAACCAGCCCAAATCGATTCTCAAGTATGCTGCATCCATGCCCTCGTCTAAGGCAGTCACTTTCGCGGACGAACCATCCATCAAAACTTTTACGAAAGATGAAATCATCAGACCCCCAAAGGCAGCAGCAGTGCTGTAATACACCCAACCTGACGCAGAAGGATGACATACTAATGCAGTGCGCAGCAAATGAAGCCGTAGTAGTAAATGACATTGTGCTCTTTCCCCGGTCACGCATAACGCCACGCTCCATGCAGTATAAAGACCCCTTCTATATTTCTCTAAAGAGAGCAGACGCACTGGGTGTCGTATAGAAGGCTAAATTGTCTGCCCCTACCCATTTCTCCCCTTTTCCAGTGGCAATCAAAAGTCGTTGCCCCGGTTGTCCCTTCCACCTTTATTTCTTTCTTCTTTTACTTACACCGCCGTGCGCGGTCCCGGCTTATGAATAGGCCCGCAGCATCC
>MJUU01027774.1:36221-46462 GCA_002080025.1 Modiolus philippinarum
TAGCTATGAGGTCTAAAGTCAGAGTTTATGGTTTCCCTAGATGCAATTATTTTCCGAGTAAAAATACAACTTTCTGAACATCGAAGAGTCATTAACTGACCAGTAAATAGTTCATCATTAGTAAGTAGTCATTATAACTATTAGCTGGTAAATGGTATATACGTATTTACTAGTCTGAATAAAGGGCTACGCAGTGCACAGCATGATACGACCGCATCATGTCGACCACTGAAATTTGAGTAAGTGTAATATAAAGACAATGTGGACACACTTAAGAGCTTGACGTAGTAATTATATAGACATAATAAGGAGATTGACACAGGAATCAACTGGACACAAACTAGTAAACATAGAAATTAGCCCTTTTGATCCCTGAAAATTCAGAATCTGTAAGAGATATGCTAAATCTATTGAAGTACGACTGACAGCTTACAACAAAGGGAATCCAAAGAAAAAAACCCATTGAAATACGATCAGAAATAAAGTTTATACATATTTGTGAAAATTACAATTTTGACCCCTTACAGCTCGGAAACGGCAAGAGATACGAATAAAGGGCTACGCCGAGCGCAGCATGATACGACCGCAGCATGTCGTCCACTGAAATTTGAAAAAGTGTAATTTAAAGTAAGTATGGACAAACGAAAGAGCTTGACACAAAAATTAGAAGGACGCAATAAGGATATTGACCCAGTAATTAGCTGGACACAAACTAGGGAAAATAAAAATTAGCCCTTATGACTCCTTATGATTCCTCTTTGACCTTTTATAGCTCGGAAACGGTAAGAGCTACGCAAAATCTGTTGGCATACTACTGGAAGCTTACATCAAGAGGAATCCAAAGAAAAAACTCCCATCGAAATCCAATGAAAAATAAAAATTTTAGGTTATCTGTAAATTTATGATTTTGGCCCCCTTTGGTCCCTCATAGCTCGGAAATGGTAAGAGCAAGGCCAAATCCGTTGGCATACTACTGAAAGCTTACATCAAGAGGAATCCAAAGAAAAAAAATTCCCATCGAAATCCAATGAAAAATAAAATTTTAGGTTATCTGTAAATTTATGATTTTGGCCCCCTTTGGCCCCTCATAGGTGGGTAAGGAAATGAGTTACAAAAAATCTAATAGTAGATTGCTATGTTAATTTTTCATAAGGAATCCTTTGGAAAAAATTGCATCAAAATCGGACTAAAAATAAAAAAATTAAATTTTTGAAATTCGCCCCTTTTGGGCCCCATTTATCTCGTGAACGGTACATGCCACGTGAAATCCGTTGGCATACTCCAGATTGGAAATTTTCTAAGGAGTTTACTGAAAGAAATCCAATCAAAATCCGATAAATAATAACGATTCTACAGTCAAATATGTGAAAACACCTAATTTAACCCCTTTTGGCCCCTTTTTCTTAAACGGGTGGGCCACAAACCCGAAATCCGGGATTGCCATTATGCCAAGAAACCACATACTGAAATTTGAGGATGATCCGTCCACTAGAAACAAAGTTATGCTGGCCACAGACGCCGACGCCTGCGCCATACCATAATACGACCGCAAAATTTTTGCGGTCGTATAAAAATCTGTTGGCATCTTACATGCTGAAGACAGGAGGAAAGTTAAGAAAAAAATCCCACCGAAATCCGGTGAAAAATAAATATTTTACGTAATCTGCCGTTTGCAGTTTTGTACCTGTTTGGCCCCTCATAGCTCTGAAAAGACTCATGTTATAAAAACATCTTATAGTGAAGGGCCATGTTAAGTTATCATAAGGAATCCATTGAAAAAACTGCATAAAAATCGGACAAGAAATAAAAAAAAATTAATTTTTGTGATTGGCCCCTTTTTAGGCCCCATTTTTCTCATGAACGGTACACAGAACGTGCAATCAATCAACATACTTCCGATTAAAAATTTCTCCAGGAGCACCTTGAAAGAAACCCCATCAAAATAAAAAAAATTCTACAGCCAATTATGTGAAAACACTCAATTTTGCCCTTTTTGGCTCTTTTTTAATAAACGGGACGGGCCACAAAATCTAAATTCATTTAAAGTCTTCCTTTTGTGCCAAGGAACATTGTGTTAAAATTTCATAAGGATTGATCACCTGGAACTAAAGTTTTAGACCAAAAACAAATTTGTCTACAGACGACGACGACAACGTCATACCGTTGTACGACCATTAATTTTTTTGCAGTCGTATAAAAAGTAGTAAATATATCTGATAAACAATACTAAAGGTGAGCTGCAAAGGGAAAATATTTTATCACTCTAAAAAGATGATTTTCATTGCTGATGGCCTTCAGAAGATTTCGGTAGACCAAGTCATAAATCTAGCGAGATAAGCAGACAAATACGACGATATGCTATATCGATTGAAAGGTGCTGTTGTTCATCAGAGGATTTTTCCTATAGGTGGACATTTAACTTTTTTTATACGGCAGGGCCATCATAAATAGTCAAAGATAATGGGAGAAATGTACCTCAATAAACTAATGTCATTTCAAGAGTTTATACAATCTATGGTACGAAATAGGGTCTGTAAGTCTCGTCATGTGACCCCCGAGAATTCACGATAAAATTACAATTCGAAAACGTTTGCCGCCAAAAATGACGTCTATAGATTATGACGTTTAAGTTTTTTGTTTGAAACGTCACATATTTTCGTCAAAAGCGTAACTTCCAGATACAATATATGTGCCCGGAAGTTACAAAATTGAACGAGACTTACAGACCCTATTATACCACCACAAACAGGAACAATGGTTGATATGATTGCTGCCAAATATTTAGTCTGCCAGAAATTTACACATACTCTTCCCTTTGCTATTGATCGACACTTTATTGAAGACAAGTTCAGCATTCGGCAAGGACAGTTAATTGAATGTTTCAGTAATATGAAAATAACAGAGACAAAAGTTATTCGTGGGTAGAGAGTACTTAAACTTCTTTCTGAAGGTGTTTGTGATTTGCGTGTGGTTGAAACGTCTAACGAAGCACCCGAATGTAACCCCAGATTTAGTTTTAAGAACTTTGGACATCATTATCAATCAAAGTATTGATATTTACGAAAACCTACGTATTTAATAGTCCATTAATGTTGTGTCTTCTGTAATAAGTATGAAATAAGAGAATATCATGATATAATGTCCATCATCCCTGATAGTGAAGACAGGGCATGAAGACAGTCAATGCACACACTACATGAATACAGAACAAAGACAATTTTCACTTGTTTTGGACATGCGATGATATAAACGAATGTTATGACTTCTGTTGATTGATTGATTAATGTTTTACGCCAACTACATTAATATTTCACTTATACCTTGACTGTTACGTATATTTAACGATCATATAAATATATAAAAACATCAATATAAAACTGTGTGGAGAAACGCCACGCTCCATGCAGTATAAAGACCCCTTCCATATTTCTCTAAAGAGAGCAGACGCATTGGGTGTCGGTATGGAAGGCTAAATTTCCTGCCCCTACCCATTACTCCCTTTTTCCAGTGGCATTNAAAAGTCGTTGATTGATTAATGTTTTACGCCAACTACATTAATATTTCACTTATACCTTGACTGTTACGTATATTTAACGATCATATAAATATATAAAAACATCAATATAAAACAATATGGCTTTATACAAGTAAAAAAAAGAGTAAAATACTAAAAATACTATAGCAGAAATATTGGCTGAAAAGACGTTTGAAGAAATGGATTGATTCATTGTTACATTTAACATTCAGTGATCAATATTTCAACTATTTCAGGACGAGAACAAATACAGATATTTGGAGAAAGAAACGTGTTGCTTTTTTATTTGTATGTTATTTAATAAAGCTGGTAGTATGGTCCAACCAGTAGATGCATCTGGGTTACACTTCATTCATAGACTTGATTTTGAACCGATCGTTTTTAACCGTTGAGATATGAAATGGATAGTGGAGATGTTCGTCAGCGTTTCCCTGATAGCAACCTCCGGATAGTGGAGATGTATGTTCGTCAGCGTTTTGCTGATAGCAACCTCCGGATAGTGGAGATGTATGTTCGTCAGCGGTTCCCTGATAGCAACCTCCTGCGAAGACAAACAAGAAATTCTGGCCTTCTTCGAAAAATATACAAACCATGTAGCTTATGCTCTAATGAAGTAAAGAAACAACACTATAAACCGGTTTTAAAACATATAAGCTCTTTATTTCTTTCTTAAATACTCAGGTTTTAGAAACCTAACAGATTTTTTTTGTTCAATTTTCTTACGAAGACTTAAAATGCATATCTTTGAATAACATCTACGCAAATGGAACACTTCTAGGAAAGTACAAGTTATCAATTAAGATATAAATGGTAATATTGAAAACACATATGATTTGTATTGTCAGATGGAATATACATCTAAGAAAGTAGACAGAATAAAAAGACAATGATTGATTGATTGATTGATTGATGTTTTACGCCAACTTCAGCAATATTTTAGCTATATTGTGGCGAGAACTGTTGAATATACTAAACAATTTTAATAAATAAATATATATAATATAAATATAAAACCATTACAGCTTTATACAAGTAAAACAAGTGTGTAAAATATAAAAACATAACACGAAGAATGTAAGTTTAATTGTTATAATATTAGAACTTTTAAGATAAATCCATTTAAATCTTATGAAATAAATTGATTGCTTTTAAAAATTGAACGATTTTGTCGCCAGCGACATTTGTAAATAGGTCTTTAAGACAATCAGCTGAATAAAAATCACGCCTGATATCGGCAACATCTACACATTCAATTAAAATATGTTGAATTGTATAAGGACAATTGCATGGAATACATTCAGGTCGATCATCACTGTTGAGGATAAAGCTATGTGTTGTTCTAGTATGTCCAATACGACATCGGGTCAACACTACCTGTTCCCTACGGTTTTTAACCACAGGAACTGACTTGTTTACCGACGTCTGACTGTATTCCATGCAGTTTATTATTTATTTTCAGATCCCATTTGGCCTGCCATAACTTTAAAATGTATTTAGCGATTAAAGGCTTCATGTCAGTGTACGGTACTGGACAATCCGCCATCTCGTCACCTAGTGCATCCTTTGCTTCCTGGTCAGCAACTGTGTTTCCATAGATCATCACATGACTAGGGAAAAAGACAATGAGAAAAGGGGAAAAGGTAAACTTGTCACCAAGAAAGAAACAGAAAAAAACCCACAAGTGCATGCAGAACCATAAGTGATGTAGGTCATCACTATCATTAAAAAGATGTACAGAAGAGTGTGTATTACCAATTACAAAAAAGTCTACAACTTCTAAAACACAATGTACCAATTTTCTGGTTTATTTTTTACAGAAGTAAATATGCTGCATATTAGTACCACAATAGCCTATAAAGTAAAGAAAATGTAAAAATTTAAAAGGAAACTGTTTCATTTGCTAAATGGGTGGTAGATATTTAGAGAAGGCATGCAGGAAGAGAAAATATCACACATCTTTCTTTGCAAGCTTGATTCATGTCCAAAGTGAAGTGGTGAAACGTTAACCATTTTGGGAAGATTTATTGGTTACTTTGTAAGTATTCTTTACGTTCAGCGAGCAATACTTTTGTAGAACAAAACTTTTACCTGGAATGAATGTTTCGGGAGCGATAACATTCATATTCTTACCAGATCTTTTCACGAATACACTGAGCTAATGCACGAAATCCAAAATGTAACAAACATCATTAGCATCGGGGAGATGCACCGGCAGTTTAATGCTGCTATACACCTGATTCTGGTAGAGATTCTTGTGCGTTCTATGATGCTAAAAGCCTGATGAAATCGCCATATTTGAACGTCTAGTGATAAGATTGCTTTAAATTCTTAAGACTTGTCTTATGAGTGATCTTTTATACTATATACTGACCCTTCCAAATGATGTCAAAAAGGTTTTCGAAAAATAAGCCATTTATTTTTTTTTTTTTGGGGGGGGGGGTGGGGGGGCAAAATTCGTTTTTCAAGAACAGTATGCATCTTATTCAATGACATATGATTTCTTTTCCAACTTCTTTAACATATATTTGTCAAAGATGGTAACTGTTAACTTTACAGTTGATAGATAATTCGAAAAATCTTGATTTTTAATGAATTAACGATGTTTTAAATTTGACCCCTAAAACAGGCACATTTTCTAACAAAACTTACTCCAGAAGATCCAACCTCAAGTAGATCTGGCCTCAAATTGTTCCTTCCCCCATTTTAATTGAATTTCCTTCCGTAGTTTAAGAGAAGATGAAAATGGCGATTTTTCCAATAAGGTACTATGTTAAACCTATGTTCTGCACTGGGGATCATGTTTTTTTACGGATCGGCATGAAATGAGTTATCTTTGTATAGACCCTTCCATAGTTCATTCCTGTAAAGCTTGGCTGAATTTGCTTTAGTGCTTCCGTAGAAGATGAAAATGTTAAAGGATGACATATGGACGCCAAGGGATGGCAATATCTCACACTGACCACTAAGTAGTTCAGAATAATCATGGTAATACCATTAACATCCATGTACCAAGCAATACCTGCCGTAGGTTAAAAAAAAATGGGGATGGATCGACTTTGGGGCTGGAACTACTGGGGCCAGAAAAACAGTGGCTGGAACTATTTGGGGATAGACTGGTTCGGAGACGAACAACTTGATACCAGAGTGCACTAAGAAGGAGGGCAGTTCCCCATATCCTAAAGGAACATCTTCTTAGAAGAAAAAAATGATTGAATAGGTTGGACTTAAATATAAAATTCAGAGTATATTAATACCTATTGCAGTTTTCAGGTTAACATCAAAAGCTTCCTTCTCATCTCTCTTTCCTGTAGCATCATTGCTGATGGTGTCGCAGGCAGTGCAACGTATCTCCAACACGCGACCCAAACCGTACCTTCTCTCCCCAACAGTGTCTTTCAAACGCAACCAGCAATTGCAGGAAACGCAAAATAAATTGTGAGCAAGGTATTCCAACTCGACAACCCGTCTCACTACCTTCCAGTCTTCATTAAATGAAGGATCTGAAACTATGTCTACCGTTACCGGTTCAGTCTCGATGACAATGTCCGTATTTTCTTCTAAGTTTACATATGTGTGATCTTGATGAGAAGGCAAAGAATTTATTTGATGTCATTGATCTGATTTACTTGCTCTTTTTTAGTCGTAAATCTGCCAGTCCTTTTACTTCTGCTTCTCATCTTGAAGCAGACTAAACTCTAAACCATTTTGCACACAAAACAGAAAAATACATTCCTTTAAACGTTTACAAGACAGTGATTTTCATATATGAGTTATCTCTCTTTGTATAGGTATTCACCTTAAATCATATGCTACTATAAAAAACAAGGTTAGCTTGCCCTGCATTATACATCATAGTATTTGTCCATAATAATTTCGACAAGAATAAGACGTTTTCCTGACCTCCTGATTTTTTTTAAATTTGAGCGTGTAACCAAGGAAAAGATTTGGTTATAAAATTTTTAATTAATTGACAATTTATGCAGCAAGTACATGTAAATTACGTTTAAAAGAATGCATTTCTTCATGATTTATTACTATATTTCATGTAGCTTGCAAAATACAGGAAATAGTTTAATGTTAATTCTTTGTCCTAATTCTGACTTTATTTGAACCTTATGGGAACATAAGTACATAATGTCTAATAAAAATGTCTGTACTGTGGGTGCCATTAGAACAAACTTGTTTAAGTAAGTGCGGATAGATAAAATATTATTAAAACGATACAATTTCAGGTTTAAATTTTTAAAAAAGGAACATAAAAGTCTATGTATAATAATTATAACAACACCGAATGTTAAAAAAAACCCCAAAAACTTAGAAATTATCCTCGATGAAAAGGTAATAATAATTTAAAACAAATTAGAAAAAAAAAGATCGTACAAATACTTTGGTTTTGGCCAAATGATTCATTTATTTGAAAGGTGTTTACCGCTATCAGCTGGTATTCCCAATCAAAAATTTCACTAGATGTGAGGAAGCCTGTGGAGTAATATGAAAACCCAAAAATACAAATTTTCCTTCGCACCTTGACAACTGGCGGAGGAGCAAAACCAGTTTCTAAGATGACTCGATGACAACATGCTGCCAGGAATAATAAACAATAAACACCTTAAGGTCTGTTGTAAACATGATTTATTGGTCATTTGTATGACTTATCTCTGATCTGTAGTTGCCGATATCACCAGCATCACCAAACTGGGAGTTACCAAAACATTATCAGGTAACTAAAGATGTCATTTTTGGAGTAAAAATAAATATTCTTTTAAAGAAACAAGAAAATGCAATAGTTTTGAAATAGGTGAAGACGGACATCCATGCTTGAAGCTACTTCTAATGTCAAGAAAGAGAGATAGGAAAACAAGACAATAAAAGTTAAAGCACAAAATATCTTTGATATATCATTGTTTTCACCAGGTTTTCGTATAACAAGAAATACTTTCAGAATAGGCGTAAATGATTTTAGGTGGGGGTCTGGGCCGCCCAGACCTCCAGACGCTAACAAACAAATGTTGCAAAAACATGGTATCTAGGTATTTTATAGATCTAAACATGAGGTTTACTAACTACCAATTTTATAGACTTTTTTGTAACAGATATTTCCATTATAAGTAATCTATAATCAACTGCCTTACTGGTTTCACAGTTCCAGTGTGAACCTCTCTTCTCAGTTATTCTCATATACTTTCAAAATGAACTGTACTTGATTAAGCCTTTGCAAGGCAAAAATGATAATCATCAGTACATGTGTATTAATATAAAAATGAGCTCATGATTTACACTGATATTCAAACTGAAAACAACCCCCCTGCCAAAGACAAACCCCCAAAAATGTTTGAAAAGTGTTTATTCAAAACTTCAAAACTGTCCGATTTGGGCCCACACGGGACTGTTAGTGTTTTTTTTCTACATTAAATTTCTCACAGGCTGTCTTACAAAGATCGGATGCAAACTCACGACCTTGGTCGCTGTATATAGTTGCCAACCATTGCGGATTGACCGGAATGTTTCGAAAAATAGAGGCCGTTTCCGCATTCCTCATTTCAGCATGTCATTTCCGGATTGACCATTCAATTTAAAGATAATACTTTGACTAACTTTAAGAATATTTTGAAATTAGTTTATTAGTATATTGCAGACACACATCGAAAATATATATAGGTGAAAGGGACAAACAATGATTGATTGCCACTGAAAAGGGGAAGAAATGGGTAGAAGCGGGAAATATAGCATTTTGTTCGACACCAGTGAGTCTGCTCTTATACGAGAAATATAATGAAGGAATATTATACTGCATGGGACATGGTGTTTCTCTACAATGGGTCGCGGTCAGACTTTCCGTATTATTCCCCGACTACCCTGCATAGACAGGATATTCTCCTATCCAACAACCAGAAGTATTCGGCAGCTCTGCAGAGGGAGACCCAGACCCCAAAAAAATGATGCAGGTACCGGTGCCTTTTATAGAAGAGTCAAGGTGGTCCCAACAGTTAGATGCACAAACATGTCTTTCTACAGTCTTCAAAATTCATCAGACCACACTATTCAAAATTTACTATTGTTTATTGTCAGGACCATCTCGTGAAGCATCAGTTTGCAGGGCTCTATACAGAACGGCGGGGCACGTCCCTGTGTGTTTGGATAGCAAAATGCCCTGCAATGATAGGTTGTCATGTTATAATAAGGAAATCCTGACAATGAACAATTGTAGCAAATAAGATAGATATACCACGCTGCATGCAGTATAAGGACAGACCCCTCTAGGCTTCTGTGAATAAAAGGATATGGAGTAAATGCACATGAGACAAAGTCTCTACAAATACATGTGTAAAGACGGCTAAATTTCCTGCCCCTTCCCCTTTCTCCTATTTTTGCAGAGACAATCAACTTTTGTCCCAATTGTCCTTCCGCCCGTATATCATTCTTTATTAACTTTTAATATTTTGAAGAAATTATTTTGTTTTTTAATTCATATCTCTGACCCGAATACCTGAATCGGTTTTCATTAGCTCAGGCTACAGAGCTGCCGGCTACGTCCTTAGTTGGTTGATAGGGGAGTGCCCTGTCTGTGCGTGTCAGTCAGGTCATAATACGGATAGCCTGGCCGCGAACCATTGTAGCCGTATTGTCTGGAGAAACCCCACGCTCCATGCATTATAAGGTCCCTTGTATATTTTCTAAGAAAAGCTGAGTCACTCGTGTAGAAGGC